>JAVQJG010172869.1:0-11539 GCA_036024015.1 Craterocephalus amniculus
TTTAACCTGAGCCAGGCCTTACCACAATGCTAATTATATCATGGTCATGCAGGTGTAATATGACATTTGTTTTATAATATAGTGGTATCGGTACTTGGTATCGGCCAATACCAATAGCAGAAGTATCGGTATCGGGAGGAAAAAAATGGTATCGGAACATCTCTAACAAAAACATGCTGCAGCTGATTCAAAAATCAGTTGCAGATAGGAATGTGAAACAGTCAAAATATGCAATGCATTTTGCGCATTTGCCTTGAATGAATGTTCAATCTGGGCATTTCTGCCAGAAGGTGCAAATACTGGGAGGGGTAGATGCAAATAAATCAGCTTTCCATGTGCAATATTATTTTCTAAACGGGGAAGAGATTGCGCTGGTTATTTTTGCACAAATATTTGTAAGGTGTAAACTGTCTCAATGATGATTAGGCAATGAATGCTGCTGGATTGCAGAGGAGCATCAGTCTGATCCGGATTCTTTTCTAATGGCCGGTTTGATGCAGTGACTTAACTTCTGGAAAAAAATTTTAACATAAAACAAGAAATTGTGTTAATGTAAGAATGACAACTGATGTTTGGACAAATGCCATCAAAATATATATAATTATATTTTTTACTGTACGTCTATAATAACAGCAATGATGTCATTCAGTTTGTGCATATGCTGTATGTTGATCTATAACCGGGTGTGGCTTTCATACCCCTCTATTATCTGCTACTCACAAAAAGCACTCTGCACCATTGGTCAGAGAAAACTTTTCTGTCGGCCAACCCCAACTGTCTGTTTGTCAAGGTTTTATAGCTTTTTTTGTTGTCCTCCATCTAACATCATACCATCTCTTCCTAATCTCAACTTTGTTCTTGCAAACTGGTTTTGCATTTTGACAAATACCCTCCCATACTGCAGTCCTTCTGGTCACATTAAGATATCTTTGTCATATCTTTGTTTGCTACTTCCACTAATATTTCCATTTATGTTTTTTGTTTGTGCCCCTTCTTGCTCTCTTTCTATACAGTGAATCATTTGTGCATGTTTAATCCTCTCTTAAATGAGGTGGTTTGCCCAAGTTATAAATTCTGCAATCAATTTTAATAGAGCATTGATTGATAGATCATGGAAACACAAAATCAAAAAGACTATACCTTGGCTGGAGTGTCTTTCTCTGCAAAATACATCTGGAGGTCCCAGTTGATGAACTTGCTCTGGCCCAGACGAATCACCTCCACACTGCACAAAGGGTGCAAATGTCTTTAGAATTAGATGGAACAATAAATATCAGGATTAGAACTGCTCTCTAACAGCAGTGTCAAGGAATTAGTTTTTCTTGAAACAAGCCTGAGGTCAAGAAAAATGTTTTTGGTACAGAGTAAACAAAAATGTAATAATCCTAATTCAATGCCATTACATCTTAGACTGATGGCTGCAAGCTGCACCAAAGCTTTTTATAGCTGCAAGAATTGTTGAAAAGAACAATCAAAGCTCATTTACAGTGAAGAGGAAAACATTCAATGTTGAGCCAACTACCAGTATACTGACATTGAAATACACAAAGATTGAAATGACACAAAGATTATTAATAACCCGGTCAATTTGCCCTATTTCTTAAGTAGAACACTTTAGATTTAAATAATGAAAAAAGCTAAACAACTGAAAACGCCTGAAACACTACTGGGAGAGCACTGTCTGAATGTGGAACAGGGTGTTGTTACAGTCATGGTACTGCATGTCAAAAATTCCAAGAACTTAATTTTAAGTATCATTAAAAAAAATGTAATAGACAAGAAGTAGGAGAATTCACACTGACCCTGTGATTAGTCCCAGGCTACATGGGGTCCTGACTGGAGTAACTACACCCCTTATAAGCACTCAACATGACCGGCTGCTTCATGCATGTGCCATACACTCGATAAAAAATGTACTGACCTGACATATAGTGAAATAGGCACCATGGTGTTGAGAACAATAATGTATCCCCAGAAGCTGAGAAAGCCTCTGTAAGAAGAGTCCTGGTCTTTGCCGTCATACAGATACCAGGCCTTCGAGCCAATCTCATTAAACCAGAAGGAGTGACCGATTGCCAGACCAGCTGAGATCAGGATGAGAAAAGCAAAGATCTAAAAGGAAATGGAGGAAAGAAACAATTGAAATGACCTGAGACTACTTCTAAGTCATGCATCTGTGCCACTTGCTGACTCAAAAATAGTCAAATGACAATTCTGACTTACCGTGTAAACCATGTAGTTCATCAGCTCATCAATTTTAGTTCTCTTGAATCTTGTTTTACCCCCGTTCCTCATGATTTTGGTGTCTGCTCCTACAGCAACATAGGCGACCAGTGATTAATAACCACCACCTCATGTAGTTGTATAATCAAAAGGTAAATGGAAACATTTACTTTAATCACTTTATCCCTTTATTCAAATGATGCATTATTTAACTTGTAAACTGTTAAATAATTAATTATTAATTAATTAATTAATTCATTATTATTTTACAATTAATAAGAAATTAATTAGAACACTTTAAAAAACAAATCAACTTTAAACAAGTTGTTTGGTTAATAATTGACTGATTATTTTTTTTAATTCACCTCAAATACGGTTTAGGTACAACAGGTATTTATCCCATTTTGACCAACGTAAACCGTAAGAAAACTTTTGAAATTATTGAACATGTTCTACAAATGTGTAAAATTCAGCTAATTTTAATTAGCAAAAAGTCAAGCTTGTGGCATACAGACCTGCAAAGATGACCACTCCGTGACACTTCTCTGTGTTTCTGATTTTGCATCCTCGGAGCAGCATGTTATCCAGTTCCAGAGGGTAACGCTCTCTGTTCCACAACATCATCCCCGTGAACTTGTCAAGACGGTTGTTTGGTTCTTCACATTCAATAAGCGCTACCAGAAAAAACAAGGTCAACATTTACATTCTCTATACAAGAGGAAAAGCTTAAGGTTTAAAGCTGTATTCACAAAGAATCTCATCTCGCCACTAGAAGGACTCCTAAATAGCATTGCATAAAAGTTATTAGGGTCAGCGCATCCTCTTATAACCTACTCAAAGCTGCTGACAGTAATTTTTAGTAAAGAAACTGAGAGGACTCTTAAGCTAGGACAAAGGGTGGGGTTGACCCTGTTGCCGTGGATGATGTCATGTCACCTGAATTACAAAAATTTAGAACTGACATGCTCACATTTTCTACAAATGACTCCAAAATCAGTAAGTTTGGAGCCAGCTTTAGCCCCAAGATTCTTTATGAATACAATAATCAAATTTAATATTTTGCTCTTCACCTGGATTTAAAAAAAATATTTTAGAAGAAGTGATTCTTTCTTCTCAGAAAGAGAAGTAGATGGCAGTAGTCTCTGCAGCCACAAAATAAACTTCAGACTCTCCCTCTCTGTTCCCTTCAGTGGTCACATGTGAGCTACACTATTAATCATAGCCCATGCTGTTTCAAGCGGTGCTACTCTTACTATATCTTGTTATGCATTTACAAGCTCTCTGAAAGTGGACTAGAATCTGTACTTAAAGACAGAGCGCCCTATGCGAATGCTTATTTTGAAATGGAGCAAATGAGGCTATAAGAGAACCACACTAACTGAAATTGGAAATCACACTAACCATTAAACTCTGCCAGCTGTCGGTCTTCCTGCAGCTGCTCATCCGTCACCCGAAGCCCCATCTTAAACTTCAGGTTTGTTTCTCTGTAACAGAAAAACAAAGACACAGGGATTTGAATACCGACTGCTAACCAGAGCTGGACTTGATTCAGTTTTATTGACACCGTACCACTTCATGACAGTCATCAATGCACTTTTATGGGTGCAGACCAATTTATTCCATTTCACTGTGGTCTAATTACAATCCAATTAAAATCACATGATTCCAGTTTACCAAGCCTGCATCTAAACATCTGATTTGAGGAAAAGAATAAAAGCAAAGTTAAAATTCTCTGTACGTTAACTTGTGTGATAGTAGTTTCCCAACACATGTTGAAAGGCTAAGAACTACATTTTCTGTCTTGCCCAAGGACACAAGACAGTCAACTGAGGGAGTAGGACTCGAACCGTCAAACCTCCAGTCATTGGATGACCTAGTGGTAGCGCTGGTTAACTATTCCTGCTAATAAACACATCTGTCTGTGAAGTGACAAATTCAGGATTAAAATTTCTCCTTGGCATATGTCGCACAAAAAATTACAACATGATCCTGTTAATGGAGACACCTGTACAGGCAGTGACTTGAATTCATTTAGTTTTTTTTTCATGCATTTATTGTCTGGATTTATGATCAGCACCATGCTGGTAGAGACAGCCCTGCTCTTGCCAAAATTATTACAATATGACTAAATAAACCATTCACAAAGGAAAGGAGCTTCAATATTATTATACGTTCAGATACAACTGAATATATATTTGTTAAAGTTATAGCCATGCATCGAGTGCAGTTTTCTGGCTGATCACTGGCTGATTTTTCTTTAGAAATGACTTGACAGCTTACATCTTCACTGTACCAATTTTGTTTTATTTAAAAACAATACCCATACTAAAATGATAACTTTTTAACTGCACAAGCTTGTTTTACAAAAATATAATTGAAAAGCTTTGAGCATTTCTGTCCACGTAACAAAAATATCAGTTCCTTTAGTCTAATTTTTATATTGTAAACAAAGACCTAGCTCAACACGTTAAATTTCAGACCTGTTTTGAGCCCCTTAATAAAAAAAGTTAATATTTTGCGTTTTTGGTGAGGTAGTTATGAACAGTGGATAAGATCGGTTTCAAATGTATTGATCGGCCGATCACAGATCTCTCAAAATTAAGGAAATCGGGGCCGATCAATAGGTGCACACCTAGTTATAACTGTATGGCACTGAAGAATAGTTCATTTTGAGGAATGTTTCCCACTCAATCAATTAAAAGATGAAGGTCTTTACCCATCAAGCTCAGCTGTCTCTACATAACACAGGCTGTTTGGGTTGGAGCTGGATAACAACAGGATGTCGGCCTGAAAGAGGAAACAAACCAGTTACATATTTCAATTACACAAGGTTTTCAACAGTTTTAAAAAACTCAAACCGCATTTGTGGATTCCCCAAATTTCTAACTTTAAAAGCATTAAATTTTAGGGAGTCAGAACCCTCATCAAGGTCCCAACATAATTTCAGGGCATCATCAGATCATTGGGGGAAAAAGAAAATAGCCTATGTTTATCAAATTAATGTTAATGCAAGGAGATTTCTGTGAAATTACATGTACATTTCTAATACAATGTACAAGTTATTATTCATGTCATATCTAAAATGTGACACCAATGTATGTTATCTTAGGGTTGTGGCTCAAAGATGTTGGGAACCACTGGTCTTGCAACATACAAAACAAATACACTTGCTTTGCATATGTGCCCTGTAGATGCCAAAAACTTATCCATAGGTCAAATTGGGCAAGGACATACTGATTTACCTGAAAAATGAAGATAATCTTATTGACCATTTCTGCTATGTTCATTTCTCTTGATCCATCACAGAGGTTTTAGCAGCTAAAGACAATAACTCAACTTTGTTTATTTAGCACTTCATCAAGCAAATAAAATCAGCACAGATTGCTTTACAAAATAAAAGCGATAAAAGGAACAGAATGACAAAAACAAAACAAGTAAAAAGCATTAGTGCAATAAAATAAAACAATTACCTACTCCACTTTGGTTTATTAGACTCTCATTGAAAAAGTAATGTCTGAGACATAGCCAAAGCTACATCATATGGTCATGGTGCAGCCAACTTGACAAAAAATAAAAATGCGTACCGGAATGAAGTCGTTTTTCTTTAGGCGAACCACATCTCCAACCTGGATGTTCATCCATTTTGACTCTTGAAACCTGAAGCACAGGTAATCTGATTATTATACTGGTGGGAACAATTTGAGCCATTCAGCAGAACTTCTTCATAAATAAATACATCTTTTAATCTAACCTTCCATCTAACAAGACATCACACTTCCTGTTGTTGATCTCCTTGTCCATCCTGTGGCGAGCCTGAAAGTAAAAACAAATTTAAACAAACACTATAGTCTAACAAATTTGATAGTTTTTATAATAGTTAGCCCTGCAATTGCAATGACTGCAATTCTTTTAAGGCAGGGTATACGTTTTTGTCAGAGAAAGACAAAATTTGAAAAAAAAGGAACATGGCTTAATCACAAGTATTAAATATTATAAATCAACACACACACACAAAGTTGCCACCATCTCTGAAATGCAATGCCAATGATGATTCACATGTGTGCTCTCTCCTTGTCCACAAGCTTTTTATTTAATGCCTTTTCCAAAGAACTTTTTTTCCTCTTGCTTCCCATTATTGTGCTTGGCTTAAGCGCTGCACACACACCACTTCCATGTGCCACTCCAGGACCGCGGGTCCGAGGGGATAGGCTCCTCTTCTGCCATTTCTGCTATATATTCGTTCTCCTGCTACATTCTGTGACATGCAGGTAGTAAGTGCGTGGTAGTGAGTGGTACACAGGAAGAAGAGGCAGTAACTCAGCCAATTACAGCCGAAAGATTAGGTCCAACCAGTTTGGACCAAAACTTTGGATTTGCCAACTTTTTGAGAAAAAAAAATCATATTCACTGGATGGATGTTTTTGCTCTTTTTAAAATTCATCCAAGTTTATTATTAGCTGTCTGGGTGTATCTGGGGAAGACTATACCCTGCCTTTAAGTGATAATGCAAAGACTCTGAACATGAAAAGAACTGAGAGCAAGTCTTACCAGATCATCCACCAGGTCTTTGATAGCAGTAATTCCCAGCACGACAACCAGAGGAATCAGAGTGGTATACCAAGGTAGAGTGGAAATATCTGGAATGATCTGACAAACGAACATTTGATATTACACATCAGGCCTCATATTCCATACCACACAGGAAAATAAAAAAGAAGAGACATCTCATTCTTTTCACCTACCTGTAAAATGAGCAGAGCCAGGAAGTACAGGTTGGCTACCCTTTTAAACTGCTCGTACAGGTTAAGAGGAAGGAAGGTGAGGACATTGTACTTGTATGTCTTAATGGCATTTCCCTGCAGAGAAAAATGACAAAAGCCCAACAATGTGAGAACTGTTTCGACCAGAAAACATCATTAACATAATTCTCAATATCAAAATATGTTATCAGGGACTCAATACTATAAGTTAACAAAGTTTAGGTGAATACAACCTAAGATGAATGCCTAAGAAATCACACCATGTCATTACAAAAATAGTCAAACAAGTGCAGCCACCTCTATGAAAGCATGGTCCCTCATTCCACAGTAGGGATTATTATTCAAAGTGGAAAACATTGACAACAGCTGCTAATCCAGTGAGGAACAGGCATGCCACCAACTTCACTCCAAAGTTAGACCATGTAATTGTTCACTAAGCTCAATATCTTCATCTCAGACTCTCCAGGCCTCATTTAGCCCATTCAATGTTTTAAGTCAAGACGGCATTATTAGAAAAATCCTGAACAGATGCAGTTTGTGTTGCTGGAGAAAGTGTTTCTTCTCTAAGGAAACAAAAGCAACATGGCAGGATGACTTTGGTTCGCAAAGTTGCATCTGAACAAACCTCAAGACTTCTGGTGCAATTTGGTGATGTTCAGCTCTAGTGTAAAGGCATCGGTTTGGCAAGATTAAAGGAGCTATACCTGAAAGTAATTTAATCTCTATCTGTTTACTACACTGTATATTATGTGGTAAAGGGGTTAGTCCATAAAAATGACTGACTCATTGATAGCACATATGTATGAGTCCAGGCCATTTTTGTTAGCGAAAGAAGCTAGTTTTTAGCTTTGGCGTGCCACTCTCTCTGTCAATGGGATTAACTTCTGTTACTTCAGGATTTCGATCAGCCAGTAAGAGCATTCCCCTTGAAATCTGGAAGCTCCAGAAGTTAACTTCATTGGCCGAGAAAGAGTGTCATGCCAAAGCTAAAAACTAGCTGCTTTCGCTAACTAAAATGGCCTGACCTAATATAAGGTATAATTGCAAAAATTGTGAATGCTTGCAAAGGGTTAGAAGGTGTTGTGAAGATTGGATTGTAAAGGTGTTTAATGACTTGGGCAAAAAAAGAAAAAAAAAAGAAGACTTATCATGCATCCCTAGAATCAAAATGTTGACAAGAACAGGTCTGTCGTGACCTCAACTTGACTGAAAAACTGCTTTGGGACATTCAGAAAGCTCTGCATAAAAAAAACATGGAAACCTCAGTAAATTGAAACAATGCTGTCAATGAGATGTGGGCCAAAATTGACATTAAACAGAAAATCATTAAAAAAATGTATCAACCCATTACTGGAAGGAATTTCTAAGTAACTTGGACAATGTTTTCTTAGCTAGGAAACTTTATTACGTTAATATGAGCTCAATTAGAATGAACTTGACTTGTGTGTTCTCAAGATCTTTTTTGTAGAGTAGGTTAGCAGGACGTGAAACGAGGGCGACTTGCAGATGAGGACTCAAGGCCCCAAAACCTGAGGCAGGTTCACCGAGTAGCTGCAGTGAGGTTACTGGGTGAAGTATCGACTGCCCTATATTTAGCTTCAACAAACCCAATCAATTTCATTATCTTTCCATCTGGTCTTTTTGCCCCTGAAAGTAACGGTTTTGTAAAGGTCTAGTAACTGCCTTAGTCTGTTGCTTCAGTTGTCCAGCAGAAAAAAATTCCAGCAGAACCAGCTGTGAACCTTCGATGCTCCCACCTCCAAACCGAGCTGCGTCTAGCCTCAGGTTAAGCTCCCGTCACTTCAGAGTAGTAGGGGAAAAAAAAAAACAGCAGCAAATACAGGACTTGGTTTGCAACCAGAGGGGTTGGATAAAACTGAACCAATTTATTTAAAAGGTGGTTCTTCAAGCTATTGATTCATGGCATGTACTTAGAGGGTGTAATTCTTTTTTGCTTTGTGCTATTGTGAGTCATGGCCACTGAATACTGAAGGGTAGGGCAAGGCAGAAGATGTGACAAAGCATTACTCTACATGATAAATAAATAACTTAGAGAAATAACTTAGAGAAAGGCTGCATACATTAGACAATTTATTGACCGAGCTAATGGCCAATTTTCTCTACATAATCAGGAAGATGAAAGTCCTTGTCAGACCAGGCCCCTGCAGATTGCAAAAGTTTTACAATCTCATATTTAGCCAAAAAGTCCTTATGGTCGTGTTTTGAGAGCAATGAATTTGGCAACAGCAGAATGTGTAAAATTATTCATCTTGTTTTTAGAGTACATTTCTTTTATTTCATAACTAGTAACTGAATTTTAAATTTGGTTTATTTAAGCACCTTTGAAGTTGTAATGGCTCATTGAGACAATATTTGAGATCATATTGTATCCATCACATCTAATTTTAGCTGTAAAAACTTGTTTTAAGACCTCACTACAGCAACTCACACAGATTTCCTGAAATTCAAAAAAACACATGGCTGTAGACAAGTGGGAAATATTTTAAGACAAGTTGAACAACACTCATTTCAAGTTCATTACGAAGAGAAAAACTTGTCCATGCTGCCTTTCAGTGTTGTTTCTTTCTCACTTTGAGAGAAAAGATATTAGAACAAGACAGCCCATCTTTTTTTGAGAATAATTTTTTAATATTTGTTTTTAAAGCTCTGCTTTGACTCCTCCCCTACTGCAGGGGCAGTGGTAGCGCAAAGGTCCTGCCATAAAGCACATGTACACCTGAGTAGCATTGGTTGAAATGTTTTTTTTACCAAGCACCAGATTGATTAGAATGACATGTTAGTTGAACTGCCAACCTTCTGTTTCCTGGATAACCTGTTCTATCATCTGCACCACCACCACCACCAATCAACTAACTGCTCAGCCTGAGCTGCCCTGGTACCAGTTATTGAATTCACGTTTAGTTACACTTGTTTTAATATCTCTTTTTCTTAAAGAAACACAGAAAGATAGAATGGTATGCATTGGCAGGGAGCCAGACTAAGGGCGGCCCAAAGACCCCTATGAAGAGAAAGAGAAATGGATCTGTGTGTCCCTTGCCCGGACGCGGGTCTGGCTCTTTCTGGAGCCAGGCCTGGGGGTAGGGCATGGGGGCGAGCGCCTGGTGGCCGGCCGGGCTTAGCTGGAGGAGGCTACATGGGCCCCCCCTCCAGTGGACCCAAACGATAGTTCAGAGTTCCCACCCTTTTTGGGGTCCTTGGGAGTGTTGGAAAGCTCTCCTTCCACGGACTCACTCCGTGGACTCCCTCGTTCTGCTGGGGGACTTCAATAGTCACGTGGGCAATGATAGTGAGACCTGGAGGAGGAACGGCCCCCCTGATCTGAATCCGAGTGGTGTTTCATTGCTGGACTTCTGTGCTCGTCATGGATTGTCCATAACGAACACCTTGTTAAGGCATAAGAGTGTCCATTTGTGCACCTGGCACCAGGACACTCTAGGCCGCAGTTCCATGATCGACTTTGCAGTCGTATCGTCGGATCTGCGGCCGCATGTCCTGGACACTCGGGTGAAGAGGGGGGCGGAGCAGTCAACTGATCACCACCTGGTGGTAAGTTAGCTCAGATGGTGGGGTAGGATGCCGGTCAGCATGTAGTGGTCTGTTGGGAACGTCTGGCAGAATCCCCTGTCAGAAGGAGCTTCAACTCCCACCTCCGGCAGAGCTTCAGTCATGTCCCGGGGGAGGCGGGGGATATTGAGTCCGAGTGGGCCGTGTTCTGCGCCTCCATTGTTGAGGTGGCCAGCCGGAGTTGTGGCCCTAATGTTGTCCGTGCCTGTGGCGGCGGCAATCCCAGGACTCGCTGGTGGACACCAGCAGTGAGGGATGCTGTCAAGCTGAAGAAGGGGTCCTATCGGGCCTTCTTAGCCTGTGGGACTCCGGAGGCAGCTGACAGGTATCAGCAGGCCAAGCGGGCAGCGGCTTCGGCGGTTACTGAGACAAAAACTCATGGGATGGGAGGAGTTCGGAGAGGCCATGGAGAACGACTTCCGTACGGCTTCAAGGAGATTCTGGTCAACCATCCGGCAGCTCAGGAGGGGGAAGCAGTGCTCCATCGACACTGTGTACAGTGGAGAGGGGAGGCTGCTGACCTCGACTCAGGACGTTCTGGGTCGGTAGAAGGAGTAATTTAAAGACCTCCTTAATCCCACCAGCACGTCTCCAGAAGAAAGGGCAGAGCTGGGGGACCCGGTGACGGGCTCTCCCATCTCTGGGGCTGAGATCGCTGAAATTGTTAAAAAGCTCCTCAGTGGTAAGGCCCCGGGGGTGGATGAAATCCGCCTGGTGTTTCCTAACGGCTCCGGATGCTGTGGGGCTGTCTTGGTTGATACGCCTCTATGGCATCGCGTGGACATTGGGGTGAGTGCCCCTGGATTGGCAGACAAAAAGAGGGTGGTCCCTCTTTTTAAGAAGGTGGACCGGAGGGTGTGCTCCAACTATCACACTCCTAAGCCTCCCTGGTAAGGTCTATTCAGGGTTCCTGGAGAGGAGGGTCCGTCGGAGAGTCGAGACTCGGATTGAGGAGGAGCAGTGTGGTTTTC
>JAVQJG010172879.1:0-13778 GCA_036024015.1 Craterocephalus amniculus
CAGCTAAGGCTACGAACAGACCTCCTCTTGAGAGATATGTACAATTTTCTACTTTTGCCTCAGACAAAGATTTGTCAATAGAAATAGCATAATTCTGGTGTTTGTCTCTTTTCTTAAAATGCTGAATTAAACCAACATTGCTCCTTCTGATATTTTAAAGGTAAAAATACTTCAGTCCTCATGTTCAAAAGGTAGCCGTGTCATAATGAAGTCCCATAAATGGTGAAATAGTGCCATTTTTCATAGTCTGTTGTTTTGTATAGAGGAGAACTCAGGCAGCATGAATATGTCAGGATGTATTTGTTCAAAAGTAAGCCTGAACATTTTTTAACCCTATCCTAAACCTTTGCTTTATATACCTAGACCTCACCATATACAGTACACTACTTGACTAAACCAAACTGGCCATAGGTTGTGAATGAAATATTGACATTAAAGGGACTATACCCGATTTCACGTCCGGCTAGCTTAGTTAGCGATAGCAGCTTTTTTTTTTTTTAGCTTTTTTGTGACGCTTTTTCCTCGCTAAGGGGTTTAACTTTCATAATTTGACTCCGGATCACAAGGGGAACGCTATTACTGGCTGATCGGAGTCTGGACGTTCCAAAAATTAACCCGGCAGAGAGAGCGTCACGCCAATGCTAAAAAAACTAGCCAATTTGCAAAGGAAAACATTGGCATGTGATGTTTTGGAGTTCTGAACTACTTGTCATTTTATTCTACTGCATTGAAGATAAACACTCCCCTGCATTAAGATCACAGCCCTGAAGAGTAATATAGATTTCAATCAATCTCTAATAAAAATTAAAAAAAACGAAACAAAAAACGAACTAGATCATCCTAAATGACAGAAGTTCATTTCAGTTCCCCTCATCCACCCTGCTGGCATCTGACGTGAAGCGATGCCCTGACTCAATTCAGCACAAACCCATTAATCCCTTCCATCAAGGGTCAAACTCATTTTATCAAAACCTTTGTTGAAACTTTTTATCATTATTATTGTCATAGGTGAACAACTACTATATAAATGGTTTTTCTCACAGTATAAATGCTAAGTTAAATGTGTCTTATACAAGGCAAAACAATGATTGTATTACTTATTATAACCTTTGTATGATACATGAGTGAGTATGCAATGTTGTAGTGCATTATGGAGAACATTCTGTCACTGAAAACAAACCTGAAATACAAATCTTCGATCCTGTGTGTCTGATGTGTTTCCATTGTTGGCACGAAAAAAAAAAAAAAGATTTGCAGTTGATTCATAAACCCCCTCTACAGATGAAAGCTCTGGCAAAGGCCATACACAAGTATCTGTAGCCGAGAGTGAATTTAACTGGAACAGTCTAAGGTCTGGATATCAGATTTGAACATGAGCAAAGACAATATGTTCCTTCTGCCTTTTTCAAAGTGAATGGTGAAGTGATGAGAGACACACTGAAAGCACCTCCATGGCAGGTCTTCAAAGATTACTTTTAAGATCAAAGTTGTAACATTATGCTACAAATCAGTCTCCTGGATAAAAATCTGGAAAATTTCCCTTAATGTTTGAAAAGAACATTTTTTGCTTTTTATGGGTGTTTATGTGGCCGAGAACCCAAAGAGCTGCTTTGTTTATTGTCACATGGGTGCTAATAGGGCTTTAAATTAAGTTTTAAATCAGGGTTAAAAACCTTTCTATTTGCAGCCTTTTATGATGATTTTTTTTTTCTGAGGGTTTCTTTCTTTCTTTAATTTTCTCATTTTGTGATTTCATTTTAAAAAAAAATTCTTTTTATTGCTTTCTTGCTGTAATGTTTCCAATGTTTTTATGTTAAGCACCTTGAATTGTCATGTACATGAAATGCGCTATACAAATAAACTTGCCTTGCCTTGCCTTTAAACTGTACTAACTGTACCTGCTGCATTTCCTGGTTGTCCTCACTGTAAATATTGTGCTTTCCATTGCTCTAATGTGTGTGTGTGTTTTTTTCTTGTTTGTGCCTAAAATTGACGAATCTCTCAGTTTAGACATTGGTTATGTATGTGCTGTTGTACATAAAACACTGGACCATGTAATTTGAAGGCCTTTTAGTTTTTATTCTGTTCAGATTTAACAAACATCCCAAGTTTTCTGGAATTTGGGTTGTATTAGCAGATTGAAAATACCATTTTTTCCCCCTCTCAATCAGCCTCCATTCTTATCTCCACTTCCAGTCACTTAGTTTTGCTTTCTTAACCTTTTTATTCGCTTCCTTTCACCTTCACGTTATCGCTGCCCCAGTAACCTGTGAGTAAATCACATCTGGCTGTTTGTTTGTGTGCTTTTGATTCTGCCTCTGGAATGTGCAAACAATGTTTCAGTAATGTGCCAAGAATAACTTGAAAAGCAAAGCTCAAAGGAGGTAGCTAAGACTACTTGAGATGCAGTGACAAGGACTTTTAAATAGAAACAGATCATTTAAAAAAAAAGAAAGTAATGAAAGACTAAATGCTACACCTTTGAGAGAACAGTGCATTTCCTTTCCTTTCAAAACAGCATTTAATTGGAAATGTCAGAGAAATTTCTGCAAAGCATCTTGATTTAATTCAAAGAGATGGACAAAAGAAAATGGCAATAATAGGAGAAGGAGAGCACAATCTGATCAGGAAACTATGTGTCTGTTAAACTGGCACTGATGTGAAAATGATTTGGAGTGCTGTATTCTGTGGAGTATGTTGAGAATGAACAGAATAAATGAATCACATCTTGACTATGACTGAAGGAAGCAGGTATGGACAATGGATGGATGGATGAATAAAAGCTCAGGTACACTCTGCAGAGTAGCTGCTGCATTCATACACTGTCACACCTGCTTGGCTTTTGGAGACTATACTTCGGGGTCTGGTGGAAAACCTCAGCATGAATGTTGCAGACGTTTGTGTTCACACATACCACTGCTCCAAAATGTCTCCAGATAATTAAAAAGAAATCATGTGGGGTGCACGTGTTATATACAGTCTATGTCTCTACTTTGCGGTCTGGATATACATACGTATATATATTTTAGGGGTGTAATCTTCTTAGCTTGTTTCTCTTGAGGTTTCTCAAGATAGATAAAAAATTCTCTTTATATTCAACCTGCTTTAAGTGGCCAGAAACACAGTTCCAACTTGTCTTTTAACAAGCATTTTAACGTTCACGGGTATTACTTAGGCATTAAAAATTACAATACATTGGCGGGTCCCAGCATAAATAGAATGGCAGTGGCTACTATGTGTCAAGTCACCATATGTAAAACTAAGCAATGAATTTTAATGTTCACAGGGATTACTGATATAAAATCAAAATCTGCACTTTTCCTTTCTGAAAAAAACAAACAAAAAAAAGAAAAGAAAAGAAATATGCCTGAAGAAACTGAGCTGCATATTCATCCAGATCATCTTGCAATAACCAAGATGCAAGATAAAGTTTGTGCTGCAGAAACGTAACACAGTTATAAGTAACAGCCTAATGCAGTATTTTGATCCCCCTCTTACTTCTCTAGTGATAACCAAACCTAATGAGCTGTGAGGAAGGTTCAGGGTTTGGCTGCTAGAAAATGATTTTTAAGAGTGAAATTGTGCCACTGGGTCAAATTTTCAGAACCCATTTAGATTAATGTCTTCTGTGCGGGATTATGACAGATTTGGCACATTCATTAATGGAATAGTGATCGGCTAAAATCATCATACTGATTGGAACAACTTGATTGGTGTTGATGGTCAAACACCATTATAAAGATATAAACAATGTAGTTTCACCGTAGGAGAGATTCCTGACACCTATCCATTCCAATAGAAATGTGACAGTGAGGGTCCTGTCACCATGTCTCTGACTGATCATGTTCCCTGGCCACTTGGCAACAGGAATATCTCTGCACATGGGAGGTTGTGGGATCAATCCCTTCCCAGGCCCACTTTTGTCCTGGCACAGAAACTTAACATCGAAAATAAGGAAACCGGGGTTTGATCAGTTATTTACTTGGTTGCAAAAAAGCTTCTTGGCAATACATTTAATATTGCTGGAAAGCCTGTTTGATGATCAAAGTCTGAATGAACATACTTCATGGGCTCAACACACATTCAGCTCTCTGCTCATCCCACAAATACGTTTTCCGTATAAAGTCTGTATAATTCAAAAGGGAAATAAACAGGCTCTCCAACATTAAGATTTGTTGCTAAGAAGCATTGTTATAACAAAGAAATAATCAACCAAATACAAATTCCCTCCATTATTTTGGTTGTAATCTGTTGGCCAGAGAGAAGCATTGGCATAAATGCCTTGAGCTCAAATCTTAATATTCTAAGTTGTTTCTGATTTCAGTGGCTAATATCTAGGATGATCAGTTGGCAGAGACTGAATTAATATTCATTGGTGGCCTTTCATCAGTCTGAAAATAACATCATTGTATTTCATTATCTTAGAATGAGTCGTTTAAATCCAAATATGTTTTTCCCGCAGTGTCCTTTGGTAGCGTTGCACCACCAGTAGCCCAACATTAAAAAAAAACAAATACTGTAGAGCAAGCATTCAGCTTCAATATTAGCAGTTTTTATACAGTAGCAGCAGTCAAAAGTTTTGGCATTTTCCCATTAAAAAGTGTGTCCAGACTTTCACTGTATTGTCTTATTTAATCAAACTTATGTGTGTATGTGTTTCTAGCATGCGTAAGCATACCCTCCCTTGACTTTAAGCCAGTGAATTTCAGCTGAAAGCAGGAAGTAAGGCGCCACCGCCATAGAGAACAGATACAGCCCCTCCCTGTGGAGAACATGCTGTCTTAATCGCGGCATTTTAACTCAACATATCCGCATTTTATATGTTTACAGGGAAACTTGTGAAAGAGGGCAAATGTCAAAAAGCAAAACCCTAAACGAAAGGATCACTGGGTCTTGTCTGATGAGTGTCGCGTCCATTTATTTGACAAAAGTTCAATAGAAACAGGAGTTTTCTGAAAAGAAAAAAGAGCACCTATCTTTGTATAACATGGAATCCGTTTTGACAGTGAGGCCGGCTTAGATGGTTCAGCCTTCTTCCTTATAAGCTCTGCATTCACCCTGACACACAACAATACAAGTGGCCACCTGAGAAACAATGAGGCCTCCATCCAGTAAAAATAACTTGTAATCCTATTATTTGCTTGGCAGAGTTACATGTGTCCATTGAGTGGAGACTGAATGAAGCAGATGAGGCCTTTATTCTTGTAACATAATCTACTTTTCTGTTATGTGACCAAGAGATCCCCATGGACGGGACACTGTCTGTCTAAGACTTGCCTTTGTTTTGAAATGTGGATGGACGACCACAGTTCGTCCCAACCGCAGCTGTTATATTTCCTAGTAATTTCCTCACATCCTCATTTCAAGAACTGCTGACAGCGGCACCTCATCCTCTGCTTTATACCCTCCTAGTTGTGTGAGAGAGAGGAACAGAGAGAGGAAAAAGGACAGGAGGGAGGCAGTGAAAGTTGTGGAGGCTGAATCAGGTAGTTTGGCACCATTTAATGTTTGCTCCAAAAACCACAGCTGGATGGAAATATTACAGTGCATGTCAAAATATTACCCCACAGCTGGAGTGTGCGACGAAATGACAACAAAAACTGTGATTATGACAAGTGCAAAAGCAGCCAGGTAATAACAGTCGCAGGCTTTACAATGTCAGAGTGATGAGTGGATCTTCTGGGATGCACAGTCTCTTCGCTACTCCTGACTTTTACCAACACCTCCGTGTACATGTTCACAGTTTACTACTGTATATGGAGCAGGGTTGCTTGCTTCACTGAAACTTGAAAGCTGTTTCCTTATTTGTCAATCATTTTGGATGAAAGGATCTGACAGATTACTACGTGTGAAAATAGGGAGAAAAGGAAAAAAGGAGGAGTTATAAAGAAGGGAAAGAAAGAAAGAAGAAATGCTATAATGAAAGATAAAAGGAATATAGGTGTGACAGGTACAAATAGGCACAGAAGCATAAAATGGAAAACAAGAGGAAAAAGGGAAAAATATTAAATGAAAAAAAGGAGAAGAATGGGAAAGAGGAATAATGTGAGAAGGAATTATCAAGATGCAGAAGGATCAAAGGGTTGAGGGAAAGAAATAAAAAGAACTGAAGGAATGAAAGACTGCTAGGAATAATGGTAGCAAAGGAAAAAAAGGGAAACAAGAAAAAAGAAGAGAATAATGAAAAGATTGAGAAGGAACCACACAATATCCAAAACACAAAAGAAAGGTGAGAGTATAAAAGAAAAGGAGGAAAGGTGGGAAGACAGAAAAAGCAACAGAGAAGAAGTGATTGGGAAGGGATAAAAATAATGTAAAGACCTAAGAAAGACAGAAAATGTGCAATTACTTCAAACTAAAGCTAAAACAATCCATTCATGGTGAAAAATATGGATTGTTGGATGGAGGAATGTAAAAAGTGACCAGATGGGGGTGTCAGAGTAAAACTGCTGTATTAAGCCTTTATCAGAAGGATTCCTGATTGATATTCATGTCAAAAGGCTATTTTCAGCACAGCAGGCTTCTGTTCAGATTTATTATTCCATAGTTACTACAATCCATCCTACAGATAACAATGTCCGAACCAGTTTTATTCAGCTTTATCAGAGATGTTGAGGAATTCCACATTAAACCCAATCATTTTTCTTAGACATCTGAGGTTCAACAAAGCCATTGTGATGAACTGTATCACCTCACTATGAAAGCGCAGCTTATTAATGCCACCGAATTCGGACTTTAACCTCAGAATTCTGACTTTCAACTCTTCTGACTTATTTTCCTGAAAATGAAAGGATATAAAAAATTGAGATTTATTTAGGCCAGATTCTTAAATTATTATTTTTTTAAAGTCTTAATTCTGACTTTTTTCAGAAATTAAAAAAAAAAATCTCCATAATTTTACTTGGAAAAAGTTCTGAGGTGAAAATGTCATCAGGTGTAACACATCCATATGTGAAGTGCTTCAATGACTAGCAGACAGCTTTAATTCTTGATTAAAGTGATGGACCATCTACAGCATTGGGACAAAAAAAGATGGGGTTCCAACAACAAGACTATAAGCATATTTACGTCCTCACAACATCAGTAAAACAATTACACTAACACACGCAGCACAGTATGATGAAACCTGTTAAACACAGGCCACATAAAGGCGATACCTGACATGCCTACACATATGCAGGCCCCAGCTTTGTGGTAAAACAAGGGGGTTGTAAGGCCTGTGTGTGAGCGTGGGCGTGTCAGCTGAGCAGGATGAACAAGCAAACAGAGTAGCTGGAAAAGCTTATTGATGTAGAATGATCAGAGCCTCTGTGGGACAAATAAAATCAGAGATACAGACTAAATGCTAAATAGCCCCCACAAGCAGATAAAGCACAAAGAGGGCGGATAACAATCTAGTCCCTGTAGCAGGCATACAGTGACACAAACTACAAGCTCAGAGCGTTTGCTTTATTCCCCGTCTGTGACAAACAGATGGCAAAAATGTTCAGTGATGACAAATGGTTTTTCACAGCCAAATGGGGGAGGCTTGTACTTGTGTGAGTGCTGCTTTTCTCAAGAAACATTTGATGCAGATTCCAAACACAAACTCAAAAACTGAATCACTGGGAATTATAAACACAACCGTCGACCATTTAGCCATCCTGTCAGAGAGATCCCAAGACAAATTCAGATGTGGATTTATGACTGAGCGTGTTAGACAGGTGGGCAGATTAAAGGCGTACCAACCTCCCCCTGATCCCCAGAACAACAGTTTGCTGGAGATAAGCTCAGGCTTAGAGTGTCACTTGCTAAGTCTGATCCAAATCCAACTCAGGTACAGCTTTTGAGATGGACCTGATCCTGTGTTGTAAAGACAGCTCTCTCAGCAGTGGAGACATTGTGTGAAAGCTGTCAGTCGCAGAAAAGAGTTTTAGGAGAGCTGCTAGGGAAAATGACAAGAGTGAGAGCATTCAGCATGCGGGAAATGGATCAACCGGCTTATTCATGTGTGGTTTATAGGCGTGTCTATATAAGAAAAACAAAAAGAAATCATATAGAAGAAAGAAAGAATAACTAGAAAAGCACTCAGAGAGCACAGACCTCCGCCAAGCACCACAGTCTCCCCATACAAAAAATATATATCTCTTTCATTTGATTACTATTTCTGTAGTATCTTGGTAATAGATTCAGCATAAACTCCTTGGTGGACGTAATGCAAGTGGCATATTATTGAAAATAAAAAAACACCACTGTGCTGTCTGTAGAAATTTAGCCAGATTTCATTTCGATCTTTCTCCTTGGATGTTAAAAATAGAGCAAATCCGTTTACATTCTACTGATGCCAAATTGAATTCTGTATAAGATGGTCCTAGTTAGAATTTTCTACCTATAATACTAAATGCACAGTAGGCTAAAAAGTAACAGCAACCCAAATTTTTCAAAAAATTGAGATAAAATCCGCATTTTGGATCTCATCTGGATCAATCTTGGTGATGTGATAGGGAACCGCACCCTTAATCAGTGTCTCTAGATTCCTGAACATCGGTCAGTCAATCAATCGAAATATTGAAGAAAAAAAATTTTATGCTCCATTTAGCACAATTTTAACGAAAATTTCAAGGCGATCCAGAATCCAGGATCTGTTCCGGATCTTCACTCAAATCTAGCCGATTGTTCCTTGTATAATTTCAAAGTAAGCCTGAAGGTTTCATGGAAATCCGTGCATAACTTTTTGAGTTATGTTGCACACAGACACACAAACAGATAAACGCAGCCAAATACATAACCTCTTTGGCGAAAGTAATACATTTTCTAAAAATAAAAGGTTAGATTTGCCCTATCAGAATGAGATGAGAGCTCTCCGTGATCTCTTTCAGGCAGAGATCTCTGATCAGAGGAGGCTTTAAACACCAGTGTGTGCTTACGGTGAGGGGGTGTTGTTGCTCGCACCTTCTTGGGGAGAGCCAAACTGAATTGCCCCGTCAGCCCGGGGGTGGGAAGAGTCATGTTGGGTGTAGCGCTGCTGTGTCGGTGGCTTCCTTTGCCACAATCCAGTCTCAAAGTCCATGTCACAATCTAAGAATAGCTTATGACACACAGTGCATGTTAATAATCGGTGGGAAACATGGCGAGGCAGCAGAGGCTAGAAGAGGAATGTCTGAGTACAGCTATGTAAAGAGTCAGTGTTTATATATGGATCAGTGAGTGTGTTGTGCATGCCACCCTTCAAAGCCCAAAGGCCGCAACTATTTTGTATAGTTGGACTGGAAATAGAAAGAGATCTCCCCTGAAAGTAGATACACCAAATGGCTTAAACGGCAAATTGCCCTTTGAGCTGTGGAGCAAACAAAAACGTTGCCATCTTTTCTCCTTTTTACACCCAGGTGCGTTACTATAAATGTGTTTCATGTCAACAACATGTCTGTGTGTGGCCGGAGTGAGACAGCAGGTGCTCAGATGAAAACCTGAAGAAGCTCATAGTCAAGGGGGCTTAGACAGTTACAGAGGCATATTGTCTTCGGTCTAAATGTTACATTTATATTTGATCAGCAGACCTTAAAGAGAGGAACCGGGGATGTGAGGCAAAGGTGACCTGGGAGTTCATGCTACACAGACCTGCTCTGTCCAACAAGTACAGACGAATGCTGAGGAGGGAAACCCGGGCTGCACAGGCACTGAGACTCTGAACAAATATACACAATATGAAACGTAAACGCATGTTTGGCAAGGGAAAAATCCAGAAGGGAATGTGTATGTATGGTATAATGTGCCATGAAGCTGGAAATCAATAGAAAAATCTGTCCATTATCTACAAATGTATTAACCTTTTGATAAATCTCAGGCTACTGTAATTTAATTTGAATAATTTTAGCCATTTAACTCAATAAAATTACTTTTGTATTCTTATGAATTGAAGACATCTGGTGGCAGTTTGCTGTATGGTACAACCATCAACGTCACAGAGATGTACTTAAACTCACAAGAAACATTCATTCTTCACCTTGATACATTGAAGAAAGATTTGCCCTAATGACAGCAAACACAGTGAGAAACCATTGCTAAAAAGTGCCCCATAATCCTTGTGGCTGGAACTACTTTGACTCACTGCAGTTGCATAAAACATGTGATGACAGAGGGAATGCTTATTCTGAGTTTTAAAATACATGTTAAAGTCATTCTGGTCTATTTTCTGCAGGGATCTGTATCACACAAAATGCCTTTTTCAGTCTGCAGACGATTATGTGAATGCCATTTCAATATGCCATACTGTGACTTTTAATAAACTTCAATTAATCCTGTGGGCCGAGTCACAACTAAAGCAGACTTTCTACCTCGCCTCAGCATCCCCTCCTCTCTCTGAACTGTACAATAAACTGACACATTGATGCATGCTATAGGGAAATACGTTGTTTTTTTTTTTGTTTTTACTCAGTGACTAGAATCAGCAGTAAAGGAAATTGTTTCTTAGGTACATCTATCAACTTTCATGTTTACTTTCACTCTAAAATAACTCCTGATGTCCTCTTTTCTTTTCCTTTCTCCTGACATTCTGACCACAGTTGACTCGCTACCGCTAGCTGGTGCGAGACTGAGTGACAGCAGGGACAGTTAATTACATTAGCAAGAAATGAAAGAGCAGAGGACGGATGTCTCAAGGTTTTAAGGGGGGGAGGTCTTAACCCTCAGGAGTTCACACACGAGGTTTCTCTTGCAGCCAGTGCTGAAATCATGACATGACAATGATGGTTTTGTTTGTTATCCTAATGATCTGCAGTTACTGTAATGTTATTTTTGTCACAAACCTGCGTGGGGCATGGGGGACGTTACCATAACCTCATGTTCCTGCTGAGTTCCTCTACATTCAATTATATAATTACTAAATGTTTGAACAGAACCACCACATACTATACATAATTCCACTTCCTGTTAAATCTTTTGCAGGTCTATTTATTTATCCATCTTCTCATATCTGTTTTATCCTTTAATCTTGGGATCACTCACTCTTTGGGTCAATATTACACCAATTAACATTCGATAGTATTAGGAAGTCATTTATGCACCGGGGAAAAGATGTAAAAGGGCTTCAGCCAGGATTCAATCAGGAGCCTTCTTGCTGTAAGGCAACGGACCACGACACTGTGCAGCCTGTCGCAGGTCTAAAGAAAGTAACTTACACCTCTCATATACAGTAGAATAACTTATGGGACAATTTAAAGCTTTTCATGAAACCTCACAGGAGGGAAATGTTGAAAAAGATCTAACTTTTTATTTACTCCTCATAAATTCCAAACTTATCTGGGCCATCTTCACATTGCTGCCACAGAAAAGGTTGGAATGTTCTGTTCTGTGCACCGAAACTCTCAGCTGTTCAGTGTCAGCTGTCCAGGTCGATTTAATTTTCTTTTACCTAAATCAAACCCACTAGTGGAAGGAGTTTCTTCCTTCTCTGGATCTGTCTCTTTCTAAATACATTTGCTTCACCTTCTCTGCCTCTGGGTCTCCATGACTTTACTAATGTGCAGGATAACAGCGTTTTAGCTGTTTAAATTACTTGATTTAAGTAACAGAATATGGAGCTAGAATAGGGACACATAATTTGTTACTTGTATTTTTATATTTGTAACTTTTATTTCCGTATTTGTAACTTGTAATTATATTTTGTAACATTGAAGTACATATTCAGTCTACAGATCTGAAAATACAAGTACAAATCAGAAAATGCAAGTCAGAAACTACAAGTACAGATAAAAAATTACAAGTCCAAATCAAAAATTAAGATTCAAGTTACAAATCAGAAAACACAAGTCACAAGTCAGAAAATATAAGTAGAAATAGTTTTGATTTGTGTCATAGCCACATCAGATTTCTAAATCACCGACCAATCACCGGGAGAGGAGGGCGGAGTTCATTGTGTCTTGCTGCTAAAACCAACAAGACAGGAGAGCTCTGTCCTCCTCTTCCCGGGATTGGTTATAGATTTAGAAACTCTGACACAAATCAAAACCATTTTTACTTGTATTTTCTGACTTGTAGCTTGTATTTTATTTTTTTGATTTGTACTTGTAATTTTTTATTTCTACTTGTTTTTTTTATTTTACTTGTAATTTTTGATTTGTACTTGTAATTTTTTATTTGTACTTGTATTTTTTTATTTGTACTTGTTGTTTCTGACTTGTATTTTCTGATTTGTACTTGTATTTTCAGACCTGTAGACTAAATAGGTACTTGTATGTTACAAAATTTAATTACAAGTTACAAATTTGGAAATATAAGTTAAAAATCATGTGTCCCAATTCTAGCTCCATACCTTGATGCCAGATAAAAGTCCATATTCATAGTCCTGGCATACACTGCAGCTCTTCCAGCTCTCTCATTTCCATTTGCTGTCAGTACATCCGTGGCCTCACATGACTACCTCCTCTATTCTCCTTGACCACTAACATGTTCCAAAGTTTTTACTATGACCAGCAAGAGTTTATGAATGGAACTCATAGTAATTATTTTTATAATGGAAGCTTTGATCAAGGTCTGCTTGGACTTCATGTTCCAAATAATGGCAGCTAAAAAGAAGATGCTTCTTGAAGATGTCAAAAACTTCAAAGCAATGCGAGTCACCCTCACCGCATGGATGGGTTTACTAACTCTGTCTCTGAAGATGTAGGAAAAATAGATACTTTGAAAAATAACATCTATATCTAAACTAACAACTTTTGGCTAAAAACTGAACAAATTCATTGATGTCCTAGTGAGGAGTCTATTGGCCTAAAACTATTTCAGACAACCTGTCAATGTGACAAGTTTTCATTCATTTCTTTGACTAGTTAAGTCTAAAACCCAGCAACAAGCAATGTGAAACTGCTGGAAATGGAAATGTTGAAATTTCCAATTATTTTGATCATCTTATACCTTATAATGATAAAATAATTGGAAAATAATCAGGAGAGGAAGCAAAAATGACAGTAATACTTAGTCGCTGCCCTACTTTGTTCACCTGGTGAGAATCAAACACTGACCTTAATTTCGATACCACAGCCAACGAAATCACTTTCACACCTTGCTGTGTTTGAGCAGGCACGCTCATGTTTTTGTGTTTGTGCCTCTGAGTGTTGAGTGTGTGCCAGATTCACAACCCCCTCTCCACTCTCCCTTTATGGTGGGGAGATTAGGTTGTTAATCCAGTAGATCTCAGAGAAAAAGCCTCTCCTGATGCCACAATGGATTTCACTCAGTCCACAAGAAAGAGGACAGACCTGCTGTCGAAAGGCATCTCGACCTCTGACGGAGACAGGGACACACACAGTGTGTACACACAAACGTATAAGGAGCTCTTCTCAAAGTACAGCATGTTATATTACATATTAAATGCATGCTATATTTATCCTACTGTATTGAGGTAATATTTCAAAACAGTAATAACGTTTTTCCCCTACATCTTTATTGCTTGTTGGAGTATGAACTAATCTTACCAATTATGTTAAATGTAGAGTAAGAGGTAATTGGGTCCAAAAATCCCTCCTGCTGCTTAACAAAAGTCATTATTGTATCATATCAGCTCTGTAAGAAATTCTTTACTTCCAAGACAGCATGTGCAATTCTCAGTACTAATTTACTCAGTTATTATGTCATTACAGGATGGGTACGCTCTTTTTTCCACCATTCATTTGTGCACTGTTGTTTTTGTTAACTTGCATGTTTATGAGTACAGCTTGACATTTTTTATTATTTTTGTAAACCACCCACACACACACACACACGCACACACACCTACACACACACACACACACACACCCACACAC
>JAVQJG010172910.1:0-13961 GCA_036024015.1 Craterocephalus amniculus
CTTTTAAACCGCGGATAAAAGTGAAATAAAACTGCACTTTTCCAGATCTGACAACAGTTTATTTCACTGATCCTGCAGCTGCGTTGGTGATTTGTGGCACAAAATCCACGGAGACGCCAATAATGACTCACTTGGAAAATTATCGGACTGTGCAGCTCATCTAACAGCTGCTCTTAAAAAATGATAATTGCATGTTATCAGTTGATTGTAAATATGTATGTTGAAACACTGAAAAAACTCCGCGTGGCGGAGTTTATTAACCGGTACCAGCCTACCGCTGCCTGTAGAGCCGGAAAAAACACCGCGACCCGGCGCGTTTCCCTACGCAGGAGTATAAACACACAGAGGGTCTGCGTAGGCTCTGTGGGTCCCGCCGCGCGGAGGCTACACGTGAGTATAAACCAGCCTTAAGTAGAGGTCTCTTTGTAGGGGCGTCCCACAGAGATGCATTTTAGGCCCTCTGTTATTCTCCATAATAGTTGCCTGTGGGTTTAAAAAAAACATTTTAAAACATTTTAAAAAACATGGTTAATACCATTGATCTAGACCTTTTTGAATGAAAATGTGATGGGTAATTGTTTTATCATAGATCATTATGGTGGATTTACCATACAGAGTCTCACTAGCTGTATTGTAAATGTTCTAGATGGGATAGAAATGTCTGGAAAACGTCTGCAGATCAACTGGTAAGCTATCCATCACAAAGTTACACAGTACTGCTCCTGAGACTCTGATGATGATTTACGCACTGATACTAATACAAAGTTTTAAGGGATAAGATTTTAATATTGAGAATATAAAATTAGCTGCGACATAAAAATCAAATCCCCTGCTTCCTCAGGCTGTCCTGAGACCTTTTACATCCTGGAGTCTGGTAACGAGGCATCTTTGGACCCTGTGGAGCCTCTGGAAATGGTGAGTAATACTGGTCAACGCATTTTGGTTTTTATGTATTGTCTTCTGAAGTTATTGACTTTTGCAAGACATCAATAGTTTTGATATTGCCGATATTATTTGATGTCTCAAGTAAAAATACAGCTAATCAGGAATTAGTTGGAGATCCATTTATTTTCTAGCATATATAAGGTCAGGAGCTTCCCTCTCCTTATTCACTTCTTCCAATTCATCCAGAGGAATCCCGACTCGTTCCCAGACCAGCTGAAGGTTGCAATCCCGCCCTTTTCTCCTGATTCTTTCCTGGGGTTCAGACTCTTACTCTGACATAACAGAAATTGGGACTCAGGCTCGGATTGCACTGAAGTTGCATTTCCAGTGATTTCAGACTTGACTCAGAATCACAAATTAAGACTTATAAACAATCTTAATTTTTTCATAATGTTCTTTCTGCCTGATCTCGGGTCTGCTGTCATTTTCCCAGAGGTAACATTAGCTTAATGCCCACAAATAAATCAGTCCGAACGGCAGCACGTGAACAGATAAAATGGACCAACAGGGCAGCAAACAGATATGTCTGTGTCATAAAAAGCCAGGATCCACCAGATCTATTGTAAAATACACTGCAGAGGTTAATCACTGGAATATGAAATCTAATGTTAGCAGCTATGTTAGCAACGAGCTTAACACTACAGCGGCACCAACATTACCTTCTTTTTACCTTTGCACTAAAACGTTTTAAGTCCAGCATGGCTCTATGGGACGTGTTCAGAAGAATGGTACGTTGAACTGGGACCGATTAGACGCGCTAATATAAAGTATGGTTTTATTTCTTTTCCAATTCAAATTTAAGAAGCAAACAATTAATATTTTCTGCACTCATCTCAGTTATTTCAGTCTTTAAGAAACAGAAAATTAAGATATTACTGATGCCCTAGTTCAGGTGGTAACCCTGCAGAAGGAAAGCATCCTAAACCTGCAGGACCGCTGCTGATGCTGCACTAATATAAGGTGCAGCATTTTGGCTCCTCTCTACATTCAGGAAAGTAATAACATGAATTGCAGCATTCGTATTTTAAACTTTTCTATGGTTCCAGATTGATTTTGTACACATTAAAAAGTCTTGGATGAGTGATTTTTTCTAATCTGAATAAAAGTCCATGCTTATTTACAGGTTTTGTCCAGAGGAGAGGGACAGAGCTTGTGTCAGTTTAAACAAAATATCAGAGCTGTTATTAAATACTGGTAGATAGGGGTTAGTACAGATTTTTATTCCTCAGACCTTATAATGCAGTTCTCTAAGCAGACCAGACAGAAGATTTCTTCTTACAAGTAAAAGTGAATTGCAAAAAAGGACTCATGAACATCTCCGCTGTATTGTTTGAGCTTATATTCACAGATGTGAAGGGTTTATGTTTTATCATTGTAGAGATTAATACATAAGATTATAAAATTAGCCCAGTCAAAGAGTTATATATGACAAACACAAAAAAACGTGGGGAAAAACAATGTTTGAAGACTTTCCATATGTGAAAATATACCAGAAATGAACCATATTTGGACCAGAGAGAGCACCAAGCCTTTGGAAATTCATAAAAATATGAATGATGGGAACAATAAAACAATAAACATTTCTACAATGCATTCTTCAGGGTCAGCTGTTGCACCTGGGAATGTCAGCCACTGTAATATTAGTGCTTTCTGCAGCTTTCATTATAGTCTAATCTGATTTATCCTTCATGTATGACTTCTGCGCAGTTTCCTGCTGGAAACCACTTTGCTTCTGAATATTTATTTGCAGAAAGAGACGAAAGAAGACAAAGTTCAGACAAAATGAAGACAAAAAAGTTGATATATTCATTTATCTCGGATAAGATAAATGATTGTTCGTCTAAGCAAACTTACAGCTCAAACATGTGGGATTAAATGGTCATAAAAGATAGAAATTCAACTTTTATCTTAAGTTAAGTAACTCAACTGCAGCCCAGGGAGCAAGTGGCCTAATTTTGCCATAAGAAAGAAAGAAGAGCAAAGCAAAGCGTAATGGTGTAGCACAGATAAGCCCAAACGGTGTTAATAAAAGATTGGAGAATGATTTTTAAGGAACAGAGAGGGGACAGCACATAGGGCAAAAATAATTAATCACCGTGAATAGGAGGAGAAAGAAAAAAGAGATGTGGAGCGGGAAAAGGCAGGAGATGAGGGGAAATGGCAGGAAAGAAAAAGATGGAAATGGAATGGGAGGAGGGAAAGGAAGGGAGGGTAAAAGGTAATAATGGTGATATCAGAAGAGAGAATGACACTGAGAAGCAATAATTAATCACTGGGATTGGATGGAGAGATACTGATAAAGGATAAAGGGAAAAAACTGGAAAGCAGTTATTTCATACCATGACTCATTTGCAAAGTGAGTTCACATCAACTAAACCACAGGTAACCAAAAATTAGGAGAAAGAGATAATGTCTTCATGACAATGAGACGGAGAGCAGGAACAATGTGACTCAGGAGGGAAGACATGAAGGACAAACTCCTGACCCAAGAAAAACATGGGGAAAATTTCCAATTTTTTTAATCTGACCCCTTAACACAATGTTGGGAAAAAAAGTAGCTTTTTTTTTGCTACATTTACCATTTATTACCGTGGGATATGTTAAAATTATTGTAGTGCATCGTTGTATTATTACTGTATCCACCAGGGGGATCAGATTATGATGCAAAGTGATACCATATGTTGGTATTTTATTCAATTTTTTATGCTTCTCTATGATTTAATCTATTTTCATTAGTCTCTTTATATGTTCCATTTGTTATTTGTTTTTCCTTGGTAATGTATTTTATTTTATTTTTATGGTATATCATGATTGTATCTGTTTTCAGTTGTCATCTCCTTTATCATTTTACATTATCTCCAGATTTTCCATCTGTGTACCTTGTTTAAGTTTTCAGCAACACAGTTAGGTCTTCTAGCTGCACACTAAAAGTCGTAGTCTCTACAACTGCTTATCCTTTTCCACATCATGCAATACTTTACACACTCTCCTTCTGCTTCACTTCTTTTGGGATCTTTCTGCACACTGACAACACTCAAAGGTTTTCTGGGTTTAGCATGGCCGCTAGCTCTCTCTCTCCATGTCCTTCCTTCTCCTGCTCGGTATGTCAGATGTTTAGCTACTCCTCTGCCTCCGTTGGCGATAACAGTATGTGTAATAGCTTGTTTGTAGCTTATTCCTCAGACCCAAAAACTCCATAGCCAGAAACGTGGCATTAGACAGCAGGGACCATAGTAAAATGCATTTTGTGGGAGTGGGGGACATTGGATTCTATTTAAAAACTGCTGGCTAAGAAAAAACGTACAGTAAATACAGTACGACTGTAACGTTGCCATGACTGTCGTTGCCATGACATCCAGAATGAAAAAAAAACTAAAAGCACAGGTGGAGTTGATGATAAAAACCTCATGCAAATCAAAATAAAATTAAATAAACAACAACAACAACTACAACAACAAAAGTGTTAAATGTGACTTGCTGAATATCAGATCTCTTTCATTTACGTCTCTGTTAGTGAATGACCTGATTGGTGATCATCAGATTGATCTATTTTCTCGTACAGAGACCTGGCTGCAGCAGGAGGATCATGTTAGTATTAATGAGTATCTACTCCACCTAATAACATGAATTTCTGTGTTCCTGGACCTACAGGTCGAGGAAATGTGGCAGCTGTCTTCCAGTCTGGGGTATTCATTAGTCCTAGACCTATGATTAGTTTTAATTCCTTTGAATGCCCAACTCTAAGTTTAGCTCACCCAAAATGGAGATCAGAGATTCTGCTGCTCTGCTACTTCTACATCTCTGAGTTTCTGAATTCTCAGACCTCCTAGCTGAATTCATAGTGAGTAGCCAGCAGATAAAGCCATTGTACTCTGGGATTTTCATATTTGCACTGACAATATAAATAATAGTTTAAATATTACTTTTAATTCTATAGTGAATTCAATTGGCTTTTCACAAAATGTCTACAAACCTACCCAGTCTTATGATCATATGCTCGATCTGGTTCTGACTTATAGCTTTGGTAGTGAAGAAGTAATAGTATTTCCTTATGAACCTGTTCTGATCATTTCTTAACATTTCAGTTTATTCATCTACACAATGGTTAAGTACAAGTGTCGCTATAGTGGATGTTTATCAGCTGGTGCTGTTACCACATTTAAAAAAACTGTTTCATCTGTATTTTTTACAATGCTGTGTTTAAATATGTCAGAGAGCACCTATCAAAGCTTTAATGCAACTTCAACTTTAACATTGATTGGAATTTAAGATCATTTGCACTCAAATGTAAGTTGCTTACTTGTGCAGATACTTGTAATCTGACTCAGATGATAAAGAATCCAACAAGAATTTGTTACAGAGCTGATGGATCAATCTCAACCACTTACATTGACTTATTTTTTTAACAAATGCAATTGAAATATGTTAAAAAGCAATATCAGTGCCTGTAGGTTGCCGTGATTACAACTTAGTGGCAATTGGCCGAAAGGCTAAAGTACCAAAATCTGGTCAAAAGATCATTTTGAAGAGAGTATTTAAACACTTGGACTGGAATCAGTGTTATAATTATGTAAGCTGGATTGGTTGGTCCAGTTGTTAATGTCAGTCATTGATATGGACCATTAAAGAAGCAAACAGTAAGAAATGTTAAGGCTCGTTGGCTGGACAAGGAGCTAAGAGATTATATGGCCCCGAGAGATCGAACTAAGGCTGAAGCAATCAAATCAAGGGGTGCCCTACAGTGGGATTTCTATCGTGGAGTAATAATTAAGGTGACAAAATTTAATAAAACAAAACAGAAGAGATATTACCGTACCGTACCGTCCTCTTCCGCTTATTTGGGGTTGGGTCCTGGGGGCAGCAGCCTAAGCAGGGAGGCCCAGACTTTCCTCTCCCCGGCCACATGAGCCAACTCCGGGGGGATCCCGAGGCGTTCCCAGGCCAGCCGAGAGATATAATCCCTCCAGCGTGTCCTGGGCCTACCCTGAGGCCTCCTCCCGGTGGGACGTGCCCAGAACACCTCCCGAGGGAGGCGTCCAGGGGGCATCCTGACCAGATGCCCAAACCACCTCATCTGGCTCCTCTCAATGTGGAGGAGTAGCGGCTCAACCTCGAGCCTCTCCCGAATGACCGAGCTCCTCACCCTATCTCTAAGGGAGAGCCCGGCCACCCTGCGGAGGAAGCTCATTTCGGCCGCTTGTACCCGTGACCTCGTTCTTTCGGTCACTACCCAGAGGTCGTGACCATAGGGGAGGGTAGGAATGTAGATCGACCGGTAAATCAATAGCTTTGCCTTCTTGCTCAGCTCCCTCTTCACCACGACGGATCGGTGCGGCATCTGCAGTGATGGAGGTTTGGAGGTGCTGATTCTCATCCCGGCCACTTCACACTCGGCTGAGAATCACTGGAGATCACGGCCTGATATAGCCAACAGAACCACTTCATCCGCAAAACCAGAGACCCAATCCTGAGGCCCCCGAACAAGATCCCCGCAACACCTTGGTGAAAAAGGGCAACCTTGGCGGAGTCCAACCCTCACCGGAAACGACTCAGATGTATTGCCGGAAATGCAGACCAGACTCTGACTCCGGTCATACAGGGACCGGACCGCCCTCACCAAGGGGTCCGGCACCCCATACTCCCGGAGCACCCTCCACAGGAGGGTCATCTGCTGACATATTTATCTTAAGTGATTTACATTATTTGGAAGTGCTAAGTACTATTCCATTTAAATTTATCTAAATGACAAAATCCTAGTAGAATAAGTACATCAGTGCAAAGTTAGGTTGACAGGAAGAGGTGTTCACAGTAAAGCAGGGATCTCCCTGCTGTGATTGCAGATGGTAGCAATCTAAACAATTTTAGCAGCAATCAAAAAAATTACTAAAACTCTCTTGAAAAAACAGGCAGCAGGAGGAATGAAGAATAAAAGGCATAAAACTTGAGTCTGACACATCTTAAAACATGCTGACAACTAAACCTTTAAACTACTGCAGAAGTATCAATCCTTCCTTTTCTTCTATTACCGATGAGTCTTTACTTAAATCCTTAAACACCCAGTTTGGTTGCACAACTCATAAAATTAAAATGAATATTTAGTGTGTGCAAATGATTTTGTGCAGAAAGACAGCAAGAAAAATGCAAACAGAAAATAAATAGATATGAAAATATTAGTAGAATATGCAAATAGAAATATAGCAAAGACATCTTAAAGTGATGAAAATGACAGCAATATGGGGGGATATTTGGCAAAATGTAAAGCCACAAGAAGAGCATCAGATGAGGTTAAGAAGGGATGGCAAGATATATAATAGATGAAGAAGGAACAAAAGCTGGTAATAAAACCTCGGCAAATACCAACAGGCATGCCCGTTGTGGAACAGGGTATGTGCAAAAACAGAAACAGGTTCTGTTAATAAAATCATAGTTGAGCATTTCGATAATCTTAACAACATTTGTGACTTAGCATCCACACAAAATATCAGTTTGTATTATGAATTTGTTTCAGAAGTTCATTAAGTTCCTTCAAGACAAAAGGGCAAAATGCACTGCGGTACTCATGCATCAGCAGTGCACTCCTATTTGTGACAGGTTGATATATCAGCTGTATCATATTTTTGCGCCTGTTGCAAACTTTGCACCTGTTTTAAGAGGGCCATAGTGTCTGACTGTGACTGATGAAACAAGTGTGTGTCCATTTGAAAGGTATTTGAAAGTGTAAGCACCAAAATCTGAGCTCAGGTTTATTTTCTTGTGTTGGTGCGTTGTAACAAATTCCATCATTAGTATTCCAGTCACAATGGAATATGTGGCAGTTTGAAATAATCTGCAGCTCACACTCCGATTTTTGGTGCCTCATGTGGAGAAGATGCTCCTGCTTTGTCTCTGCATGACATTCCACCATTGGTTGCTAGAGCCAGGGCCTGGGTATGAGTTTCTGATTCTATTTTCAGATGATGAAAACAGTCCAAACCTTCCAGCTTTTTCTGATAAACAAATATCAAACAAACATTACTTACTTGGCTCAAGATTTCTCAATAAATGAGACAAGGTGCTATTGTTTCATTTTCAAGGTCAGTAAACTTCAAAGCTTTTGTCCAGCAAAATAGGTATGCAAACATGTAGAAAATGATAATAAATTGTTCAGATAAATCAACAAAATAATCAATCACAATAAATAAAAGGTAATGTCTTATTATTAATGTAAAATGTCAGTAGAAAAGTTGTTGTTAGTTGTTTTTATTTCAGAAGTTTCTTTCAGTTTCAAGGAGGACTATAAGTCCTACAAAATTCCACATTACCATTTATAATTCATGTAGTCAGTTGCAAATAATGTTGACAAGGACAGCGCACAAACAACTTTATCGGGCAAGAAATGTGACAAAACCTGGGTATTCTGTCATGAGTTTGCAAACCTATTACTGTATCTCTTCACTAGTGTATTTATGGATGTTACTGCATGTCAGCTGATGCACTGCACCTCAGCACTGTATCACTGAAGACACAAACACTGAACTAGCAGTCAAGGGCAAAATATCAAATCAATCAACCAACAATTGTTGCCAGAGTTTAACTTTTCAGGTGGGTGTCCGATAACAAGCTGCTTTCACCTCTATCAGACAGACTCTCCAGTCCACGGCTCAAACACCTTTAATACATGGAGGAGCACCCTGGTGCTTTTCTTTAAAAGACTATGACGCCACAATGTCAGAGCTGTGACAATTTGGCTGGTTCCACCCACCAGGGTACATCCACAGCTCCAATATTAGATGATTATGAACTTTTATGCTAATATGACATGATGTCAGACAACAATTACTCTAAAAGGACTTAAAGGTATTCAAACTAATTTGGTATGTTATCCAAACTGTGTTTGCCAAACATGCTTTTACTTTGGCTGGCTCAAATGCTGTCATGGCTACATCTGAATGAAGCAATGAGACATAATAAATATAAAAATGACCAGTTTCTCAAGGATAAATGCCATTACTTTAGTGACTGATAAAGCTTTTGCCCTTGCCTGAAAAGGGCTTTTGACACACTGCTAGCCCATAAAAAACATAATCTTGTCAAACTTTGTGATGGACTCACCCTGGGTGTATTTTTCCCTGATTAATGTATCAGAAGGCTTAATTTCCCAGCATTTATGACCAAATATATAGAATAACTATGTGACAAATGACTTCTCCTAAGAGTATCATGCAGTACTGAGGTAAAATACAACGTGTCACTCAGCTTGTTTCCACACAGCAGCCCCTGTGGACAGCACTGCGGAAAAGAATGCAAAATCATGATTCAGCAGCTAGAACGAAGGCAGACAGAAAGAAAAATACTAGTCATCTAAAGTGGTAATTTTTTTTATACTCAGAAATTTCCTTTCACTTTCAGCCCAATTCACCAACTGAGTTTTCCTGCGTTCCACATATCTAACAGAATCCCATGGGTGCAGATACAGATGCTTAACATTGCATGAAAAATGCAAGCTCCTGCTAGCTTAAAAGGTACAGTGTGAATCTAACTTGGCTTTGTTTGCAAAACTCAAGTATCACTTTAATAATATATAATTTATCTCAGTCTAATCACAGTTGTGTTCAACTGAAAGTGTTCTCGAAGCTTAGAACGAGTTATCTATAAATACACACAGTAGGTGGCAGTGCACCCTACCGGAGGTTGACACGTTGCATTGATTGGTGTGTTTGCATTTTTAGTTGTACATGTTTGATGTATTTTAGATTTTTTGGGAGTAGTGGTGCTATAGGGTTCTATCTCTCCTGAGCACATGCTATTTGTATCAGCACACAGTATCTGAAAGGCTGTGAATTTTTTTGTCATTTGTTTTGGTCTTTTTCCTGGAAAAATCTTTTTTTATCGTTTGTTTTTGTTATTATTCCTATATTGTGATTGTACCATTTGTGTGCTGACAAAAAAAAAATCAAGAAAAGACAACCGTGGATCATTCAACTTGCTCCATCCTGTTTGCCCCAGGAGAGGGAGGAAAAATAACCTAAAAAAGAAAAAAAGATTAAATGCCAGCGGAAAATCATAGTTTTCATTGAACAAAAGAAAAAAAGGACAAGCATTGCTTTGTTCAACTTTACCGGCACTCGGATGTTAGTAAGAGTCCTTCTGAGCATTCGTGAAATTTGTTCTTACCCAAGAACAAATCCAAGCTATGAAGATTTTGTGCCACATTTTTCATAAAACGTTCGAAAGTAGGACTTAACAAATTTGTTCGTAAGAACTGTTGGTGAATGAGGCCCATTCAGTCTTACAGAAAAGTTCATTTTGGTGTTATGTTAGAAACAGGGTAGGAAGGTCCAGCAGCTACTTTATCCTCCCATTTGGTCCCATCCTTTATATAAATGGCAGAGATGTTAATCTGTTAGCCTACAATGGAAAAGCTCCGTTGCTATGTTACAGCGCAGGATTTTCCTCTTGCAGCACCTACAAGTCCACTAACTTTGCATTGACTTCCCTTCCCTCTTCTCCCTCTCACTTCATCAGCTCATCTCTGAATCTGCAAGCCTGATGACTTATTGCCATCGATACGGAAACTATGTATCATTCTGTACCTCATCACCTGACTGGACACTCCAACTTGTCCAAGATGTTGACATTTTCACATTTATGACTCTGCTGCTACGGTAGTGGTAGTAACGGTGAGGCGCACGAGAGCACTTCTCGGTTGTTTGCATTCCATTAGCATCACCGCTATATGGGAGTAACTATTACACAACGGGGCTTTACGTAGAAACTTCTAAACGTACGTCCTCCATCTAATCCTGTTTTTTATACTGTATATTCTTTCCATATTTGACGCTGTCACTGCTTCATCTCAGTTCTTCTTTTAATTTTTTCTGACCACTCACCATACCTTCACAGAGATCATTTAATTCTCACACTTTTCCTCGATCATTCTCCTCCTCTCTGTCCACGCATCTCTGCCTCTCACTTCTCACTCCTCTGTTAAGATAATTACAGTTCATTCTGTGTCAGTGTGTAGGGGGATTCCAGCCTGGCTGAAGCCTGATTAGTTTTTAATCATGAAGTGGCACTTGAGTAAACAGGGAAATATTCTCCCTGTCACTCCAGAGAGGAGACATGTTAGTGTGTGTGTGAAATAGTTTGTGTACTAGGTGGATGGATGTCCTTGGGTGCACTACAAACAGACAGACAGTAAGTTAATTAACCAGCCAGGCAGCCAGTCGGTAATGTGGTTATTCATTTAGTTGTGAGAGGCTTGGTTAGATGCATGGGGAATGTGCTTTCTATCAGCTGGATGTCCTTGAAGGCACCGCAAACAGAAACCCAGAGAGCAACCGTTCACATGGAAAACGAATCCATCAGCAAGTCAGTAAGTTAATTAGTGAAATGGAAAGTTTCTCAGTTATTAAGCAGTATGCCAATGTCCCATTAGTTTTGCAGCTATATGCACTGGCAGATAGACTGCTAGAAGATGTTTAAAAGAAAAGGTGTTTGAATCTTTAGAACAATTATGAGCAGAAGGTATTTCATGCTATCAAATACAATTAGGCAACAGTAAGGTCTGGATTTTAACAGAATGCAGGCTAGTACAGGAGGTAAGGATGACCTGAATATGCTTTTAAGGCCTTTGGATCTTAGCTTTTAACCAACAGTAAATACTATAACCCAAGCTTTGTGGACAGGATTCAAATATTGTCTTTTTTGCCATTATGGGGCTTTTAGTTTTTTCATTGGGTCCTTGGGCTGAGAACGGTGGAGTGGCTGGAGGTGTGGCAATAGTTGCTTTGAGTTAGAGAATTTAGAAATGCAGTTGAGGCAGAGCTTTGGTGGATTTTAGAAAAAACACTAAAACTTAATGAAAAATAACCTTGAAAATCGAGATGCAAGTTGAATTGATTACTATGTGAATGCAAAGTCACAAACACCTTATAAGTACCTGGAGAGCAAGAAATAAGTGGGTGTTTTTATGCTTTTATGCAACTAGTAACATCCAGAGGTTCATTTTCAGTAGCAGCAATCATTTGCAGCAAAAAGTGACAACATCTAAAAACATTGTGAAGCTAGTTTCTGGTTTGTTTGCCCTTCTTTAGCTCTGCAAAGGTATCCGCTGTAATGTTAGGTAAGCAAGAACAACAGAACTAGTGGATCTGTTAAACCAATCTGATTTTATAATGACAGCTAGATTTACTGACGGGAGTCACTCTGTTCTATCAGTGCAGAACAGAACCACACTGGCTCTCTATTGGTGTGTATCTATCGTTTCCGTTTTGTCAGCAGTGAGCAGAATATTTATGATTTACTGACAGCAAACAGTTTTTTAATATCTGCAGAACAAGACACTACAAGGTCAACTTAGCGTCTACAATAAAAACTCTCATCAGCCTCATCATCAGAAAACTCCACTCATTCCATCCTGTACAGAAAATAAAGAGGCCAACTCTTCCCAGAATCTACACCTTTATTTCAGCTGTCTAATGCACCTACTGCACATCTGGGAGATGAAGACAAAACTGGGTAAACACACAATTCACAAAACAAAAAGATTATGCTTCCAATAAGATGTGGTAAGAATTTATCACAATATAGCACAGTGTGGCTTTGAACCTTTTTAAGGCATTTGGGCTGGCAGACAATGCAATAAAGAAAACTGCATTTATTCAGTTCATTTTTGCTGCCTTTACTTTAAACAAATAATTGTTTTGTGTTATTATAGAGTGAAAAGTTCTGAATAAAAGCAGGTTTTCAAATTTCTATTCTTCATCTGTTTAGAATTTCCAACCTTGATTCCACAAAGCATGTTTTTCTTTTCTCATGAATCCTCTGTAGAAGCTGTAATTACTTCTTAATTTATTTACTCATGTGAAAATGCTAATACCATCCTCCCAGCTATCAGAGCTGCAGTGATTACATAATTTAAACTGAAAATCGTAAGAAGATGCACATGCTGATGGGACCTTAGTGGCTAAATATCTAAAATGCATCATGCTTGTCAGTACTTACACCAAAATTGGATTTCTGTACCAAGTCAATCACAACTGAAGGCTGTTTGTGAATGTTGACAGTTTATTAGCTGAGCACAGAAAAGTTTACTTGAAAGTTGACAGTTTTCACTTGCACCTGCACAAAATTGTTTCCTTTTTTACTCAGGAAACAGTTACTGTAGTTCATGTTCTCATTTCACTCATAGCACTGTTGTTTTGGGTTTTTTGTAAGTTTTGTTTTGTTGTTTTTTTCTCTCCTTGTACTACTCAATTGTGTTACTATCCTTAGTTCTAAATAAATAAAAAATATACCAGAATGCACTGGGTTACTTTATATTTTCCTCTGACATAGCTTTTCGGCTTATTAAAACCTTGAACTAAGGAACCTGTTATGCATTGTGATAAAAGAAATAAATAAATAAAGTTCTCAGTCCTGTTGCCTGGAAGCCAGTCGACACTGATGGAAAAAAAGAGCAGAATAGACTCAAACACTTCCTGCCAAACCATATCTGCCAGGTGGAGGGATAAAGAGTGCGTCTGTAGCCAGCAACACCTGGTAAGTCAACACAGGGAAACAAAATCTGAAGCTTCTAGAGAGAAGGGGCTAATAAACTGCGTCTTCCATTTGATTAGAACAACTGGGCCTCTCATATCTGATCTGCAAAGCTATTAACAAGGCCAACTCTTCTGCGTGACCAGTTTCCACCCAGTGCATTTTGATGAACAACTGGGCACTGGCCATCTCCAGTGAACAGCTGGAATGGGAGGATGCCCCTACATGGTCAGGGTTACACGCAGCACTTTCTTTCTTTCTTTCTTTCTTTTATTAAGATCCCCATTAGCTACTGAAAAAATCAGTTGCTATTCTTCCTGGGGTCTCCTCCAAGCAACATTACAAGTTATTTACAACCTTTTTTTTTTTTTTCTCCACACACACAAACACACACACACCGACAAAATTCACATCAGCCCAATGCTTCAGAAAATAAAGACAGCAAACAACAAAAGTAGACATATTCACATCTATACTCTGTGACAAAAACAAAATAA
>JAVQJG010172913.1:0-25758 GCA_036024015.1 Craterocephalus amniculus
ATATATCATTAGTTGGTTACAATTGTGACAGTGTGTGGGCCCTGTGGCGTGTGCGTAAAGCACAAGGACGTGCTTGTGAAAAGAGGGGGAGAGATGTGACAGTGTGTGGGTCCTGTCACCGTGTGCCTCCGACTGATCATGCTCCTTGGCCACGGGGATATCCCTTTGGCTGACTGGCAAGTGCGCGTAACTTTCACCCGGGAGGTTGTGGGATCGATCCCTACCCGGGCCCTCTGGTCGTCCTGCCACATTAAGATAATAAGGACTTTTTGTGTGATAATGGGATAATCTAACATCTCAAGAAAACAAACAAATTAAAATTATAGTTTGGCATAAAACTGAATTCCAAAATGAGTGTCTACCTTTTTTCCATTTAAAATCCAAATGGATTAATTCCCTGATCAGGTGTATGTTCATTCCTCTTTATATTCATTCTGGTCAGGCTGTGCTTACTTGTTCTTTTATTCTGTTGCCGTGACACACATATTCCACGTTGGTGGATGGCAGATCAACGCGAACACTGGACTCGAGCTGAGAGTGTTAACATGAAAGAGAGGTATGTTTATGTATATATAAGTTGCTGTTTTGATCTATAATCAAAATCAAAAATAAAACAGCACTTTTTATGAAGTCTTCCATGTTGTAGCCGAAAAGAAAAATAGCAAAATGGAGTGTAATTTTAGTATAAAAACACAGATAGATAAATGTCACATCCATCCCCTCCAATCAGAACCCTTCCCAACCCTCAGAACTTAAATGGAATTGAATTAAGCTGATTAAACTTCTTTTTTTAATGGAAGGATACTAAATTTCGTGGGCTCAATAGAGTCTGGTCAAGTGGGCTATTCAACAGAGTTCCAATCTCCCGAGAAAATGGGAGTCAATCAATTTTGAGCTTGTGCAAAGAGGCGTGCTCAATGCAGTGACTTGACAGGCAGCACTTCAACACTGTCAACATTCCAAACATAGAGCAGCGGCGAGCATCTCTTTGAAATTTTAGTAATGAGTAGCCATTGAGTCATTTAATGGAGGGCAGGATTTTTTTCACCTTGCTCCTGACCGGCTTCGGTAAGAGTCTGATCTACCAGTTAGCCCTGCTGGCTACACATATGTCAGAGGAAAGAGTGCTTTGATTGGTTTAAGTTTCGACCAATCGCGAATAGCGGCATTTGCAGGAGGCGGATCAACCATACCTTCTGAGAAACGATTGTCCTCAAGCTCTTTGCCGGGGCAATGCTCGCAATGAAGTCACATTAGCCAGGCTAGAAAGAGAATGCTTTAATTAAGATTTTTTTTTTTTTTGATCTGAATAATTGAATCCAAATGTAAGAATTCATGTTAGCTGTGGCCATTGAATGTTTATCATTCAGTATTGGTTCTTGCGATGGACCATGAACAGCCACAGACCTCATATAAACCAGTATTTGAATAATATGTTAACTTCTTGAAATAACAAGATAGATTATCCTGTTCCAACAAAAAAATTGTCAAAAGAAAACCTGGGAGTATGGCTGAGTTTGGCTTCCATAGTATAAGTGCAAGTATAAAAAAAGATCCCCATTGGCTCAATTTGAAATTCATGCTGATAATAAATTCAACGTTCCTCCATGAAACTTGGCAGGTTCTCCAGACAAACAGATCTTTGAATGACATTTTGCATCTTTGAGGAATTTCATGTTCTCATCAAAACCCAGCAAACCCCCCTACCCTCAAACACACACACACACCACCCACCCCTACTAGTGACATGAACTCAACCAAACTGCCTCGTCCAACTTGTGTGTTCAGACACAGCTCACCTGTTTGACAACTCAGCCGTCTTATTATCTCCATCATCTTCTCACTGCTTTCCAGTGGCAGCCAGTCAGTTTTCTAGGTCTGCATGTTTTTCTTGTTTTGTCTGACGGATGCTCTGCAAGGCAAGCTGACATGTGCATCTGTAATAATATGAATGGCTTACCAGCCGGTGGACACAAAGTCGAACTGAGAATGTGAAGAGAATTCAGCACTTTGGATGCATCTTTTCCAATTCCTCCACAAAGGAAGATGCTCAAAGAAATTCAAGATTTTTTTTTTCTTTTACCTTAACTTTTAAAAGTATAAATTTATAATGAATGCTCCTAAAAAGGGTAAGAAATAAAGTAGTGCCACAGTATATGGTCTGTGTGAGCCACGTGAAAACAATTACTGAAAAAGCCATAAAGTTTATAGCTTGCCCACAGCTCGGGAACGCCGCATTAACCCTCCTCAAGTTTAACCTGCTCATATCAGAAACATAAAACTCTACATGAAGCTGTACATCCTGCATAACCCCTCAACTTTTACTGTTCATAATGCATTGCAATTTAACCATAGCCTCCAGCTGAATGCATATATTTGATGCATGCAAATGATTGTGGTTATGAATTTTCTAAGTTTCCAGCCTACACGACAATTCTTCGCAGCAAAAGGTAAACCACCTCCATCTGTATGGCTTTAATCATAGTCATTAGTGAGTTGAATAAGTTAATCTTTCCAGAAGTGAAAAAAAAAAAGAAGCTGATTTGCATTTGAAATTGAGCTACCCCTCTGTTGGCCCATAGACTCAGAATCTTCATTGTGTTATTTTTAGGTGTTACCTTCCCTTCCTTTCATCAGGACATTTCATTGTCTCCACAGACTAATCTTCTCCCTCCATTATCCATTTATTCATACATATGGGAATGGTTCTCAGAAGCCTGGAAATAGCTGCTGGAGTGTCTTTCAAAAGGATTCTGTCTGGTTTGCTCACAGGCTGGCATCCAGACCAGCATAATTTTAGTCTCACGGTTCAAATTAACTCTGACCCAGAATCAGCTGCCGCTGATGAGCCACTTCAGTTGTTGATGCTGATTCAAAAGGTGGTTTTCATCCCTTTATTTTTTGTTTTTTGCATTTGATTGTTCTTCAACTGAAGTGGTCCAATTTGTCGAATGGAGGTCTTCTGATATAAAGATTAAGACTGCTATGATGTTGGATGTTATTTCTAGGGTTCTACTTAAATGCACTACTGGGAAATTGCACTATAAAACAAAGTACAGTAAGATAGTGTAATGTGTTTCTGTTTGATTAAATGCAATCCAATTAGCAATACTAGGTTGTTGCAGGAACTTAATTCCATTCAGATGTTACAGCAAAGATAAACTTGAGTCCAGTGCCAACCCAACGAATGCTAAGGGTCAATAAATATCTTTTTCAAGACTTAACTGGTTGGGAAAATACATGTGTGGAGTCTTCTATTGTTAAGGATGTTTTGGCCCTTTTTGTATTGCTATATTATGCATAATATGATTTCTCTATTTCCATGAAGTACATATGGAGGCATGGCATCCCTGATTTTCTTGGTAGTACTACATCACTGGCTTTGGAGGGGATTCAAATCCTACCCTGAGCCTCAAATGTGCCATGATTGACAAATTAATTCTACATGTGCATGTTTGTGGTAGTTACACAAGTACATTTACTGTCCTCTGCCTGCTCAGACCAAAATCATTTTCCAAAATAACACTATGATGCCATTATATAAAACAAATGGGTTAATTGTACATGTTTATTACACATCAGTCATGATTTACTGTTGTGAATACACTATAATGATATAAAATAATTGAAAAGTCTCACATTTGAAAAAAAATAATTTGTTGTGGTTGAAAAGATCAAAGCTTTCTGTTATATGCAGCATGTGTGCCCACAAAGCTTAAAGAAGAACCCATTCTTATGGTTATAACCACTTTGCTGGAAAGTTTTAATACATCATGAAGCTTCATCTGCCATTACTAGTTGCCCCCACACAAAATGTTCCTTGCACTAGATATGCTTGCTTTGCACCATTTTTCATTGGCATGAATCACTAAGAACTGGGTAAAATAAGTCAAATATGAGTGGTTTCAGATGTTTTGGAGTTTATTTCCTATACTGAATACAGACATCAGTCTTTTAATAAGTTTAGGTTTTTACTAGGACCTGCTAGCCTCCACTTTCTTCGATTTATTATTTCACTGATGGTTTTCATATTTATTTTTTTCTTTAATTAATTTGAACGACTGGTTTTGACACAGATCACAGTTCTGTCAGCTGATATGTTGATGTGGATGTGGGTGGTCTTCATCGTTCAAGTAGTCTGACTTTGAATCTTCACATACATGTATTGGTAAGATTGGGAATTAGTTAAATAAGGCATAGTCTTCATAGCTTAGTCTTATTTTGAAGACTGAAAAACAGAATATTTCTATGCAGGAAATGTGAAATGTAAAACCAGACCTGAAACACAAGTACATTTAGCTTAGTCTTATTTTGAAGACTGAAAAACAGAATATTTCTACGCAGGAAATGTGAAATGTAAAACCAGACCTGAAACACAAGTACATTTAGTCCGGTTGGGTCTAACTAAAGTTGTCATAGTAATATTACCACAGTGTTGTTTTTTTCTTATAGTGTAAAGCTACATCCACACAAAGCTAAAATTGGTGCCGTTTAAAAAGTTTTAACAGAATTGTTTTAAGATATCCGTGCATCTATAAAACCACTGGAAATGCAGCATTGCACACACCAGGACTGCAAGTGTTTCAGCAACATAGCAACAGTTGTACACACAGAATAAGACATGGAGCATGTGCATAAATGCATGCAATGTTACCAAACATAAGAACAGCATGGTGGAAAACTATGTTGAGAAGGAGACATTTGTGTGGACTGAAAACACAGGTATGAACGTAACCCGCTATTGTTGCAGTTAATTGAAAGGTACAGCTACAGCATCAAAGGTTTCTGGAAGATGCTTATAGGTTTTCATCACAGTAATAAAATGGTGCCATTTCTAGATTAATTCACAATGTAACCAGTTGAAGGAATGAGCATTTTCACACCTCCAAAACACCAGTTCCATGTAGATGACAAGTCCACAGGGAGCATGGACAATTCCAACTTGGCATTTTTAGTTAAAGCAATCATTTTGGAGCTCCCAGCTATCATATATACAAAATAACTCATTTTGGTTTAGACCACAGGAAATTGCTAATCCAGTGGTAAGTCTAATATAATCAAACAAACTATGTCTCCCATTGCTGCTTCCCTGCAGCTGATCATGTTTTGTCTTGCACAGAAATTGTAACCGTTTCCTTCAAGGATGCCAACTTTCATAGTTCATAGACTGGTTAGACAGCAGGAGCACACTTGGAATTCAGTTCTGTTAGTCACTTATTTACTCACTTAAAATCTCAAGGTGTTACTAAAGCAACATAAAAAGTCCACACCCCTTTTAAATCCAGTCTGTTTGATATATACAGAATAAAATGTGGGTAAGATTAGTCCAAATTACTATTTCTTGTTTGGTATCCTATCAATGTGCTCTAATGAAAACTCACGTTTTTAACCTACTTACAAAAGCTTTTGTACTGTCATGTTCCCTGAAGCAGTTGGTCCAAGTTTGCAATGTTTACTACAAACTTTCAAACTACTTCAATGCATTATATTATTCAGAATATGTGGAATTTTTGTTCCTCCCAGGTGAGTCGCTTTCAAATCTGCACCTCAGAAATGACAAGGGCAGAAACTTGTGAGCATAACAGACAGATGGTATTACGACCATGCCAAGTCACTGACCTGGACAGTAAAACCCCATTAAATCTTGAATAGTTTTCCCTGGAAATTGCACCGCAATAGTTTGTTTTGACAAACCTGCTTGTGGTGGGTGTGGTTAAAGAAGCTGAAACCCCTAATTAGAGCAGGACTCAACATATTTATGCATTCACTGAGTCACATACTACAAAAATAGCAAAGCTGCTCAGCTGATCTCATTATTTGCATCCGTCAGCGAAGCCTTTTACTTCCTCTCGTTTTCTTTTTTTTCCCTGTTTTTTTTTTCAAGGGACTAATCTCCTCTCCTTTCATTTCTCCAAATTAGCAGAATATAGCTTGCCAACCACATCCAGATAGATTATGTAGTTTTTGCACCATGTTAGAGTCATAATTGATTTCTTCAGCTGGCAAGCCTCCATTTTGGCTGCTAAACATTGGAACCGACGCCTTTTGTGCTCCCTTAAACAAACACTGCAGTGCTGCAACATCGTCTTTAGGCATTTAAATTTTCCTTCTGTTTAGGAGCGGAGCTTGAAGTCAGTCCCCTTCCCTATTAGGGAAGGTAACCATCTACTCGCTGTAGAGAGTCTTCCCAATTACAGCGACTGCCGCTGATGAAATGGCTGTGCAACATGGTGACTTGTCATTTGGCCAATTATTCTTAATGAAGCACCACAGAGAGAAAGAGGTGTGACTGTGTTGTGCCACACTGTTGTTGTAATATCTGCACAGGGACAATTGCCCAAGTGTTTCATTTCATTAATCTCTTGTTTTTTTTAATTTTCCAATCATTTTTATAGCCCATGGTGCATGCTGATAAGTCAAATAATGTTGATCTAAAGGATGGTTGATGTGAAGTTAAGCTGGTTAAAGTTTTTGCAGGAAAAGCACTTTTTTGATTTTATTTTAACAGTTTTGAAATGAAAATAATTGTCAGCGGTAGTTTAGTTTTACAGATCTACTTGAGATACATGCGCTAGTAAATGCCTTGATAAAATTGTTCAGTCATTTACTATGAAGCCCACAAATCAGACATTAGTTGTGCTTGAAATCTACTGCAACGTCTTATCTACTATAGGTCTTTGGTCCCCAAACTTGTCACATGGTATGCCAATACTATTTAGTAAAAGCTGTGCACTAGCCTGGTCCAAATAGACCATAATATCTGTCTTTAATATCACAAAGAACTTGCAGTGTGTGAAATATGAGAAATTTCTTTCTCAGCCTCTTCCCGTCACTGAAGGTATCCCACAGGGATCAATCCTTGGTCCACACTGAGAGCCCATTTACACAAAATACTACAGCAAACTGATAATGTCATATGTATCATATTTGAATCTACAGTTTATGTAGATGCTTTTGTTAATATTCTTTTTCAAATAGATTTTTGTTGTTTGTTTTACTTTCACCTTAACCTTCTCCTTCAAAAAGGTCTCGCTTTTTTTAATAGTTCAAATAAAGGTTAGCATAACTTACTTACTTGAGCTGGTTTACTTATTTACTTATTGAGGCTCAACATTTCTTGAGTAGATGGAGCGAGCGGTGGCTGACGTCAACAGTAGCAAATCCATAAGACCCGCGGTAAAAGAGAGACTAACAAGTCAAACAAACTCAAATTCATGAGGAGAAAGAGGGGACGTCAGTGACAACATACAGTAGGCTACTGTGGAACAGCACAGGCGAAAGTGATTTTTCAGTGAACCTGTAAGAGGGAGTAGGAATTTGAAAGTTACAAACAAGAGGACAGAGAAGTGAGGAAACAGGAAGGTTGAAATGGTACAGATTAGATGATCCTCATGGTAGGTGAGCCAATCGCAACACTCTTATCCATACCCGCCCCCATTTGACCCACTATAATGTTGAAAAATTAGAGATCCTACCAAAAAGTAGTTTTCTGACTGACAGGTTGCTGTGGGAGAACAATGGGTGAGCTGAGCTTTTTTATTCGATAAGGAGATCTTAAGGGCCTGAAAGTGATGAAAAAATGTCTTTGTCTGTTTGAAATATAACACTTTTTTTCCCTTTCAAGCAAACTTGGAAGCAACCAATCATCATCATCATAGCATAATCATGCGGCCCATTTGGTTTAGCACGTGCTAAAAATGTCCCAACGTCATATAATAGATCTTTTTCTTCAGCATTGACTAAATCATAAATGACTTGCTGAGTATGAGAAGTTTTTCTTGTACTTCACATTTACAGATTTAGACATATGCACAGCTGAGAGCTGCTCAACAGACCGAGTTTTCCATTTCTGACTCCTGAGCAGCTCCACTGGAGCATTTAGCTGTTAAGTGTCTTTCTCAGAGCAACATCGCTTATCCATCTGGAGGAAGCTACTTATTCACTTACAGTCAGCCAAGAGCACACAAACATCCCAATCTCAAATTGCTTTCATTTCATTTAACATGTGCTTGTTTTTATTGTTGGTACAAACATGGAATTATGAAGTTTTTATAAGTATCTTCACTTGTTTTATAGCAACCAAAACAAAAATCTGAAATATTTCACAGGACTCACCTGGATTCATATGTATAAATTATAAGTTGATGTGCTGTGAAACATTTGGAAGATGGCCCCAACACGTACCGACTGTCTAATAAAATAATACTATTTTCTTACCTGCACTGCCCAAGTGTAGTCATAATCTGCCCACATTTATATGGGAGACTTCCCTGACTCCAATGCACATAACATTTCAGAGGGAAAGAAAAAGATAAATACAACACAACACAGAAAAGTTGATGTGTGGAACAGCCAAGAAACAGAGAGACAAATAATAGACAAAGAAGGGAACCAGGTGTCGTCAGTTTACTGGGAGTTACATCAGATCAGATTATCGTTACTTCAGTTCAGACTGCCGAGCTGAAGGTGATACTCATCCTTTTGTGACAAAGGATCAAAAGGAACCACTGTTCTTCAGTAGTGTAGTGCTCAGTATTCGGTTAGAAATCCACATAAGAAGTACAGTACGCAGGCTTTATGTTGGAATGGTCTCATATTACAAAAAAGGGATTTTTCTATTGACAGCTTCTTCAAGATTTTTCCACTAGAGTGACAAATAATATCCAGTTGGCAGGAAAACTTAATTCTAGTAACTGTGACTATTTGTTTTAATATACTGATAACAGAAAATAATATATACTTCACATCAAAATATTAAAGACACCATTATATATTTCATCTTGGAGCATCCATACTGATCCACTGGATCCTTTATTAAAAAATAAAAAAGAGGTTTTAAAATGCTTCTGTGCACTCACTCAGATAAAATTTTAAATAACTTTGAAGTCTCGACTTCTATCAGATTGGTTTTATAGAATATTTAAGGATTTGACACTATGAAACTGATATTTTATGACTGAATTTATCCATATAGGAGACAGATGATGGGATGTTTTACTGACCCGAGTTGTTCTGTCTTCCCAGTTGCTGTGTACTACTGTAGTTCCTTCAAGGTAGAGTTGTAAGAAATTTCCTTCCAGCACTTGTTATGCAGCTTTCACAGGAGACTCCACAGCATTACCAAGCAAGATGGGATGGATGCGCAGCAGGTGAAATAAAGTGTCTATAGTGGACATCTTAATCAGATGCTCAAAGACTTAGAAGTCTGTTTTATTCGTGAAGGGTTCGGGTTAGGGAAGGGTCATTTCATTCCAATGAACCAAATGCATGAGGAAGACTACAACGTATGTGGTGGAACTGGAAGTTGAACTGGTAGAAGAGAAAGTATTGTTGCTTGTCCTGAACTCTCCACTCATTTTTGCTGCCTCAGGCAGTGCAGGACATGTATAATTTAAGTTAAGCTCATTTGGCTATGTGCAGTGTGAAAACTCCAAAACTCCAGTTGACTATCAGGTGCGAATACAACCATAACCCTATAAAGCCTAACGCATCGTATTTGAGTCAAACAGCTTCTGAGACATTTGTATTGCTTAATGGTAAAAGCTTTTCCCAAAACTTTACTGTACAATTTCATACTTGTCTTCTGATACCAGAAAAGTAGAATGCTGCACTACAATAATTTTGAAATATTATTCAGCAATAAATGGTAAATATAAAATATGATTGTTTTATTTTATTAAAAGGAAAACTTCACAAAAGAAGACTAATTTTTTTCTTGCATTGGGGCTTTAAAGGGATATCTAAATTCTTTGATGTCAAAGACTAACCTCTGACCTGATATTCAAACCCATTGCCCAAACAAACTGAGCATTCATACCAGTCCTTATTCAAACTGGCCCGTCTGGACAACCTGGATGTTGAAATGTCCCAATTATATCTTATTCATCCTAACACTGAATTTTGTAACACTAAATAAACAACTTACATCAACTTCTATCTACACTTTAGAGTCAGAGTCATTCTCGATGTTTCTATCAAAATTATTAAAGCTTTTGGGCGAATAGGTGAACATTCCTAGATTAGGGATTCCTAAGGCAGCTCCTCGGGCTCCCCTGCCCTGCATGTTTCCTTCTTCTAATGCAGATTACTTACAGAGCACTCACTCTCCTAGGAGTTAAGGACTAGAAAAGTTAGTAAACAAGAATTGAAGAGTATTTTTCCAAAACTTACATTTTTTACTTAGAACATTAATTGATTTGCATGGGTAATGAGGTTGAAAGATTGATTGACATCAGCAAACAACACTGATAGAGCAGTGAGTACATTCACAACTCATCAAAATGGCATGTCAAACTAATTTTTAACAAATTTTATAGCATTTTTGACAAAATATTTTTGAATAATATTTTAATAAAATATTCAAGAAAAATATTGGTGGAAAATTTAAAATCAGTGTTTCTTTCACTTAGCTATGGTATTACTTCTTATATTCCTTGTGTACAGAAAGAGTATTGGTATCTACATCAGTATGCCCAAAATTTGCACAGAGTCTGGGGCCAATAAAACCAAAACAGATTCTGACAACGTGGGAAAAGGCATCATTTTAACACAAATGCTTGCTGCATACTGTATTGTTGCTGTGCAGATTGGACAGTGTCAGAAAAATCAAGTGCTAGACTGAAATTTTTGACTCGAGGGTGAAAAAAGGTGAGGTCAAAAGGTCTTAAAAACAATGCAGAGTTCAGTTTACAAAAGGCCACCCAAGGGTCAAGAAGGAAAGTTGGAATGCTATAGCAGGAACAGGGCAAAAAGCCGTAGTGCAGAGTGGGTACACATGCTAAGGGGTTGGTTAGAGGATTGGGAGCACGTCTGCAGGCTGGGATGGAGGTCAGGTGTTGCAGAAAACGATATAAACAAGGCATGCATTAGAGAGAACAGCAGGCTCAGCAACACATGCTAATCTGTGACAGAAAAACTTGCAAAAGGTTATGAATCAGTCTGATCTTTCCACTTAATGATCTTTCTAATTAATACTTTATTGACTCTTCCATAGTTAGGAGCTTGCAGGTGCAACACTGTGCAAACGTCTTGACACTTTGTAATGTTTTATGGACATGCTCAGTATAAACAGAAATACAGTCCATCTGGTAAAAATGTGTTTTTTTTTTTCATTTATAATTCTACTGAGCTTAAAAGGGACAATTTGTTGTTGTCGCCTTTATTCTTCAACACAGTGTAAAACCACTGATGCATTTTCCTTCCATTCATTGTTGTCCTCCATGATTTTTGCAGAATTTTCCAAAGCACCCTGTTGGTTGTTCCGCTCTCTGTCCAGATGGTCCGACACTGCTTCATAAAAAATTGTTGATTTCCTGGTTCTGGGGAGGATTCCTTACTCCCTCAGTTTGGTTCCTGTGTTGTTTTCCATACTTTAAATCCTATAGAGTGTGTTGTTTCTGTCACTCTTCTATGGAGAACATTTATTTTGAATCTACAGTCAACAGTAGAGGGATCAACTCAAAGTCTAGATGCATCTTCCAAATCCTCCCATTTCTTAAACAGATACCTTTCTGGTAATGTCCCTCTATGGTTGATAATCCTACTTGTCTTTTTTTCCCCTTTTTTATTTTTTAAGCCTTTGTAACTCATTGTCCACCATGCTAAGGTATGTCAAGGTTTTTCTTTTTCTTTTGAAATCACATTGTTGGTGCAAAAATAACAGTGAAGGTCGTCTTTGGCAATTTATTGTAAACGCAACTTGTGAAAAGGGAACAGCTGATGCTCCTTTGTGACATTCTGCTATTAAGGTAATTTAAAATTGGTTCTTTAAGCTGATTTATGTAGACACAGCATCCATTAAGATTTTTTTTTTCTTTTTTAATAACAGTGATTCATAGGTCAGTGTTTGGAAAAGAAAACAAATCAGCCATTGTCCAGAGAAAGATTCTGAAAAGAAATTGCTCATGGCCTCAATAAAGGATTACAAGGAAGTCAAGCTGCTTGTAGAAAAAACATACATAAATAAGTGTTGGCTTAAAACTCTTGCACAGTACGGTATGAATCACAGGCTAAGCGTGGTAGTTACAACTCAGTAGCTACAATAAAATACCTCTTCTCCATAATGCAAATCCACTATGTTCATTAAGGCTTTAAGATTCTGCTAGATCTCCGGCACCCCTGCGTGCATTAACTTGCATTTTCAACTATTTCCCAGTAAATAGGATGTAAATCTTAGCTTACATTTTAGGGAAACTATGGAAGTTTTCTTGGTATTTTCGCTCCAGGGGATTTACAATCAAGCTGGAAAACAGGGTGTTCATCTACAGACATGGTCACAATCTGGCTCAAAGGTTATGACAAAATAATGGACCCAAAAAGTTTATTAAATGTATTAATTTTTTATTAAATAATGTGACACCAAACTTATAGTGGAGTGGGGATGATCTAACCAAAAAGAAACCAAGCCCTGGAAAGGGGGATGCTGGAGTTTTGATATCCTAATGCTTCAGAGCTCCAGGTCGTCCAAATCAGGTTGAAAGGCATCAATTAACGCATCACAGCAGTCAGTTCCTGCAACAGCTCAAAAACACCATAAATATTTACTACAGTTTCACAATAAAGATCACCATCGCTGCTGCAAACAGACCCAGGAATTATGGTGGGCCACATGTCAATTTTTTACTTAAAATGAACTGAGGATAATGCCCAATAAGAAGAAGAAAAAAATCAAGAACAGACAGTCATACAGTATGTCTGTCTGAAAGACATCACTTAAAGAGAGACAAGACATTGTCTTTGTACAGTAGTGCCAAAAATGAGCTTAGTTGTAGTTAATTTTGTGAAGAAAGTAGGTAAATAGCACACATAACTAAATAGAAAAAAAACAAAACAACTAAAGTAAAAAGTATAAATATGGAAATACATTGCCTGGTCAAAAACCACAGTCTCCACCTGGCTTTAATTATGCACGCACCTTCAACTGAATAATCACTGCAAGTAATCATCATTTAGTTAGCAAAAGTTATTTAACCCCAACTAATGCAATGATCTCCGTTCCTAAACAATTACCTGGAAAGACATCTCTTGGTTGTCTTTCGAAAACATGTTAATTATGGATTTATAACAGTAAAACTCTTTTGTAAAAAACTGGAAGGAAAGTCAGGAACCATAATTTTAAAGGAAGAAATGTGGTCAGAAAAAAATCTTGAGTGATAATGATACTTAATCATTTTGGTGACGTCAAATCAAAGACAAATAACAGATCTACAGAAGGTCTAGGTTTAGCAGCATTAATGGCCAAAGAATAAGGTCAGCCGATTTCCTGAATATTTAACCATGTCGTTCCATCAATAGATTTTTTTGGAAAAGTTGAAAATCTACTTGCAATTTTACATTTTAAAGAACTACATTTTAAACAACTACAGATAGGCTACTTTAAAACTGTCTTGGAATTTTAAGCAATAATGATTTATTTTTATTTGGCAGCAGCAAGTAATAAAATGAGATAAATTCGAAACGTTTTGTGGCTCTATAGTTTTACAGCTATTGTGAAGATGGAAGACACAAAAAGAAAAAATAGGGGAAAAAAGGTAGCTCATCTCTCAATAGGATGCAACTTTGTTGGCTTAGTGCGCTGCTTTCACTTTATATAGGCTCTGTAATACCGGAAGGACAGGAACTTTAAAAAAAGACGTTTTAATTAGTGTGCTAAATGGAATGAGATGGTCCAGAGTCTGAATATTCCCAGAAAGATTTCTCTTATTTCAAAGCCCTCCGATCGTGCTCCGTTTTAAAAATTAAAACTTCCGGCTGCTCTGAGGAACGGCCCTTTTTTTACTTCAGCTGTTTGGTACCTTTGAAAATTGGCTGATTTATTCCCTCCAGTTCTGTTAGAAACCGAGTCTGCAGCTCAGAGCATCCCAGCCTCCTACGTATGTGTGTGCTTTCAGAAGGCACAGGAACGCATGTGCACACATTAGCGGCAAGCTAACAAGCAAGGAACAACAGGGAAACCTGCAAAGACACAATCAAAATGCATGCACACAGTCGCCCACTTGTGCACAAACATGCATATGCACAGCCACCCACACCCTCACATGCACATCCACACGAAAGCGTGCAAAGGCAATTAATGGGAATAGTGGGCACCTTTTGACTTTCAAGTGAACTTTTCTGTTTGTGTTTTTGTTGGCAAAATATATTTTATATAATCACCTTATTTTCAACATTCAGCCTCCCGACTAGGTCATGGCCAACTTTCATCTTTAGCCTCATATATGGTGTCTGCTGCGGAGGAGTCTTCATTTTCATAACAAAGAGATGTGATTTGATGTGGACAGCACTGAGAAAGAGGATTTCCTTAGAGTTAGAATAACAGGTGAAGGATGAAGGGGAGGCGGGAAGAAGAGGAGGGAAATGAAGAAAGGTGGAGGTGGAAAAGACCGACTGCTTGATTTTTCCATTTAATCGATTTTTCTTTGTGCTGTTATTTATCTTCCAGGTGCACCCTGACATTTACTCAGGCATACTTATGCACATTTGTTATTATAAGTTAGATCCTCTGGGACAACCCCTCTGAAACTTGTCTAAAACTTGACCACCCAAAGGGGTGGTGAGTTTGTTTAAATCCACGCGGCATTAGCAGAAAATGTAGAATGCTTTAAAAATGGCAGCAGTTTTAGTCAAGTAATCTTAAAGTTTGAAAAAGAAAGAGGATTTTGAAGACATTTAGTTTCAAATGGAAATGTGGGAGTTATAATAAGTTTAATTGCAAACCCCATTTAAAGAGAAGCTGAGGACATTTTAAAGTTTTATTTAACAGACAGAAGTCGGCAGTAATGGTTTTTAGTGTGTTCACTGACCAGATTAATTGTATTTTACGAAAACTTGATCAAATTTAAAATGTGGTGCCGAAAACATGAACTCAAAAAAGTTGGGAGAGAGGCAAGTTGACCTTCGGGTCACATTTCTATGTCACTTGGGGACAAATTGTTGGTGTTTTTCAGAGGGATCTGTGTCCACTCAGCTGTTTGACAGCCGTAATTGTTGTTTAATTCTCCTCTTTATAATTCACCATACAGGAGTCAGATCTAGGCTGCTGGCATCCCAGTTGAGGATGCTTTGCATCTACCATGCCATGCAATTGGAAGTTATGCAGAATGAGATCTGACCTTGTCCTGAAGAGGAAAAAAAAACTACTTTCCACCTGAGACAGGAAGGGTCAACAAGATGGAAATCTAAAAAAATTCCAAAACGCCCCTCTGCATGAACCCACGTCTATTGCCGATGCATGCGTGGTTGTTTTTATATATTTGATATATTTTCTCATATGTTCTTTAATTTTGCAGCCACAGACCATTTGTCCTCCTTTTCCAATATTGGTCTATTTCTGGGTCAGTATTTCTGTAGAAAAAATGATCATGGTTATATAATTTATCTCTCGTGCAGTGATGCCTGAGAGATATCCAATCATTAACAATTTCCATCACTGGCACTGAATTTCCAAAACTAGCCTGAACAATTTTACAAAATTATACGTCTTAGATGCTGACAAACCAAAGTTCTTGCACTGAGATTGATTTTGAGGATTTTCTGACTCAGAATGTTGTGCCCAAACCCACCCTGACTTAGAAGGATTAAGTTTTTGGTGGCTGCTCCTTTTATACATAACCCTGATACCCTCACCGGTCACCACTGTTACCTTTCCTTTGATCTTCTCTCTTTTCCTCTCTCGCAGCTTTTTAAAATCTGTTGGGGGTTGTGCTTGTGGCAGCATATTTTCTAGCACTCCCTGATCCATGCTGCATCTCTGCTTCAAAGCAAATCATACTCTAATAAAGCAGAAGATCATTAAAACGGAGGAATGGAGGGCATATTATAGCCCTCTGCTTTCAGGATACAGCGTCTGTCCTCCATGGATGCATTCAGAGAGCGAGATACTGTCCCATGAATAGAAAAACTTCAATACAGGATGGCTTTGAATGACTCTTTATTATCAACTCTTGGACATCATTTGGTAGATATTGATCGCCATGTCAGAATTGCTTCGGCCTCATTTACAGCATTGCATTTACTGCTGGTCAAAAATATCAAAGTCTTCTGTATGTAACATCAAGACATGCTGAATACTACTGATATCAGCCTATAAATATTCAGACTGTAGAATGTTTATTCATCATCCCTGTATCCTTAAGAAACAGACTTTAGTTTGAATCATCCCACAGATGGAACTAACAAATTAAAGACAATATATTCAACTTGCATTTTTTCCGCTTTGGTGAATAAAAAGAGCTACTTCAGTAGACTCGGTTGTTTTTCAACCTTACATGACTGTACAATTTCTTGTAAATTGTAGCAATACGATAAATGTCTTCTTGCTAAAGGAAACAACTGTCCCCACATGGAAAGAGATTGTAAGCTTTCCCCGCTATATTCTGTGTAACAATATTTGGGCATCATGATTTCAAATACAAAGTCCTAAACATAGGAGAAAAGGGAAATCAGTGAAGAATAATCCAGTTGTAAGACAGCATTTCATTCCATAAAGGAAATAAATCAGAAGTTAGACAGACTGATAAAAGGTAATGATAATAATGATTATTATTATAATAATCATAGTAACCAAAGAAACAGCTACAATTAAGTATCGTGGGTGTAGCATCCTTCCCCAAAATATATAAAAAAGGAAAGAAGACAAATTTATACCTCAGATTCACATGAAACTAAAGACTTTTGGCAAATGGAAACCTTTTGGAATTTTAGCCCTAAGTTCCAAAATTGAATATCCATGATGGTGTTAGTTTGTCCCTACAACACAAGGTCTATTTCAATACTTTTGGAGTAAAGAAGGATGACTTGTAAAGATGCATACATATCAGTATATGTATAAAGGGTGAATGTAAAATCCATTCCCATAAAATCCAATAAAAAGTGGGATTAATGCTGCTACTGTCAGAGTTTTCACCAATAATGGAGGCAACAGACCAAAGTAGCATGGTAAATAAACTGGTTTTGTTGTTGCTGAACGCTCATGTGGGCATGGTGTTTAGCTAATCTAGAATAGCATTGCAGCCATCCCATAAACACCACTGGCCCAGCTTCAATCACAACATCTTGCACACCCACTTTCTCATCCATCTACTGAGCAATAAAGGACACACCCAATGATCAAAATGAAAACAAAAATGTGTTTGGAACAAACACACATCATACTAATAAAATCTCACATGTCACAATTTCCCTTTGGAGCTAAAGGATTTTTCTCTTAAATAAGATGACATCATAATGATAGCATGACTAATGACTAAATCAAGTTTGATTGGCCGGAGTGATCAACTTCAAAAATCAGTTAAATGCCAGTCATGACTCACACACCAGACATTTCAGGAGGTCTCCAACATTATGATTTTGGAATCGGTTCTAAACGTCACCCAGCTGAAAGACTTCAGGTTTAAAGGATATAAAGGATCAAGAGATGTGCTGTTCTATATGTGGGGGCTGTAATGGAAAAAAAAATCTCCCCTTCAAGGTCATGGTAACATTATTGAAACCTTAGGAAGATTTGTTCTACAATGAAATAGATGAGCCAATAGGAGATTAAGCTTTTGTATTAAAGCAAAGAACATTTAAACAGCAACTATACACAGAAGGACGATACAACATGCATAAACATAAAAACTCAGCATTCATCTGAGGCTTGAATATGAATGTCTGCATAAAAACCATCTTAAAAGATAGAATCATTAAAAAAAAAACTTTCTCATTGAAAAATCAAAAACACTTCAACAACAAAAGGCTAACCTAAAAAAGAAGAACAAGAGTCAAGCTTAATAAATAAAAAACAATTAATAAATGAATGGTTAACTTCAGTTTAATATTAAAAAGTGTAAGACCCATAACTTTTCAAGCTTAAAGGAGAATTTCGCTTTCTTTGAACCTGGGGTCTGTTGTCATCTTTCCTTTCATACATGTGAGTGATGGTGAAAGGAAAGTTCAAGTTCGCTCCACTATTTAGCCGGGCAGGCAGCTAGCAGCACAGCCAATGATAAGTATCGGGCAACTCGCTCTGCGTCTAAGTTTGCCCTAAAAACATGCTTTAATGCGTCGAGAACTTTCCTCAAACATGTCCATGACAAAATAATGACGTCATTTTCTTATACGGCCTCATGAATAAGAATAAAGTCCTGGTTTCTCGTGGAATATGTCAGCACCTTTAAACTTAGACTCCCCAACCAAAATGGACTCTTTGTTAGAAATGGTGATCTGGGGATAGTAAAAGGACATTATCTGTGGATCTCAGGGGCCTGGAGGAAACAGGCACTGTCATTCAAGGCTCTTACTTATCCTCCAAAAACAAACAACTTTGTTCAATGTATAATTATTTTCATAAATACTATTATCATCAGAATAAAGATGTACTTTTACACTATGGTGCTGAGGTGGAAGTAATAGTTCCTCATTGGTTCCATTCCAGTCCTCAGACTAACACTCTCCAAACAACAGCACTTTGGGAAACACGAGTAGCTCAAGTACCGCATATAACCCCTTTTCAAACAATCTAAACTAATTCTTCAGGTTTAGTCTTCACCATTAGAAACCATCGGCTCCCATTTGTCTGCTTTACTTTGTCTGCTTCTTCCACACAACCAAACTCTTCCTCTGAGAGTTGAATTGAAAGCACGTCTTTGCTGATCGGCTTCAGAGAAACTCTTTTTTCACTTCTCATCTATTTACAATTTCATTGAAGTGCACCTAGTAGCCATTTTCTTCATTTTAGCCAATTTCGGAAAACCAGCACCCATCTAGAGTTATAATATCGAGGTCAGCTAAGGGACTCCTCAACTCTAAACAACTCTGACTTAACAAACTGAATATTTTAAAACATCCTACCCGGACATGCAATATTATATTGAGTACTGCTTTATTTTACTCAGTACACAGAAGCATCTTTGTGGATTGTGTGAAGTGAGTGACAAAAACATGACTGCACTCTAGCTGGTGGAGTAGCTACTTTTATAAATCATGAGTACATCTCATGATATCAAGTTTGGTTTAAGACCTTGGAAATGAGATGCAGCCCCTGTGTGAGTGCGTGCTTGTGTGTGTTCTGTCTCCAGATTGAATTTTTAATCCGATCATTTGCTGATTCATCTGGGAAAATAAGCAACGATCCTTTGCTGATGGGAATGATAATATTATCCCTCTGCTGAGTGATAATAGACAATTAACTAGGAAAATTAACGAAGAGATGTTTTGCTAAACCATGACACACATTAAACTTGCATAAGTATGTGCGTGAATGCATGACTAATATTTGTAGACTGAGAGTCGAGTTTTGTGTGAAAGAAAACACAAGAAGGTGATAAAATGTTCTGGGAAAGTGAAACATCACCTTTAGGCAATTTTATGCTTGACTGCTTCCCTTAGTAATATTCCCTCCTTCTACTTATTCTTTTTTTATTTTGTTTTGAAGATGAAAATGAAATAAATAAAAAAGTGAAATGACATATGTTCTGGGAGCTGTAATTTTAGCCGTGAATCATTGATGAATGGTCCACATCCTGCAGTTGCAGGTGGTGACACAAAGTGACACTTTGGGCACCGGAGCTGCACTTTCATTTCATCAAATGAAGACAGATTGCTGACATTGTGCTCTACCATTTCAAGACTCCAATCACTTCAGAACCCTACAGGCAAGTGTAATTGAAGAAATACAGCGCTGCTTCATCAAAAGCATGCATCACACACACCTTTTGTTGGTGACCTTAGAAACCTTTTAATCATGCACTTCTGCTTGGTTTTTATTTGCAACTGACAGATTTTTTTCTCACTTTTTTTCTCTATCAATGGAATTTCTCTTGTTTTTATGCATTTTGTCCTAAACAGAAGAAAAAGCATCACAAATAACACTTCATTCCAGATATTTCTGCCTGTGGGATTGCTGTCAAACGTGTGGGTTTTATTTTTTCCTCTGGAGGATTTCCGACAGAAAAAGTCTGAATTCTGACTTTGATCTTGGAATTCTGACATTTTGGGAATTAGTTTTTGTTTGTATTTCCTGGATGGGGAGAACAAAATGATTGTCCTCTAAATAAAATCAGGGAATTGTGTTATGCTTTTTGAATATTATGAGTTCACCGTAATTGCTGATAAATTTAATTCAGAACAGGTTCAGTCAGTCATATATATCATGCTATGAAGAACAGCTGTATGAAACAAACATCTTTTCGTCCAGTGCAATGCCATCATTCTTTGGTACTTTTTTTCACAAGTATCAAAACAGATACTTTTCGAACCACTATTGCTACATTCACATTAGTTTTAATTCTTCTTTAATTTGGAATTAAAGTTAATTCCACTGAAACTTGAAAAACGGTCAGGTAAACACTTAATTCGGCATGAAAATGTTATTTCCAAATCAAACTTAATTCCGAATTAAGTGGATGGTTTGTTCTACTTTGAATTTTGATTGAGATAATTCCTCTCTCATCAACACATTTCACCACCCAAACAGCCACATTAAACAGCAAACAAACTGGGTAAAGCAAGGGAATAAACGAGGATGAACAAAACAAGCGCTGAGAGAACGAGAGACGTTATGATTCGCTCGGAAATCGCTTTCCCTCTCCTGGACCGGTTAGGAGCTATCATTGTTTAGATCTAGTGTTACTGCAATGAAAGCTCCTTCAGACTTGCTCTGGAAAACAATAAAGTTGTTGATCTTGTTCTTTATACTGCTTGCATTCAGATATAGTTCTGCTCTTTTACCTCGGAGCCGTCTAGGACAGGATAGGTAGAAGAAACTGTCAATCATGGCGCATGTTTGTTTTGGTCTCAATCCCTGACAATATCGCTTTGTGCCCCTTTAAGTTAATTCCAGCCAGTCACCTGTCCTGTCGCCATAACCACCATATGCAGTGCTTCCATCCGAAGCAAACTAGCTCAGAGTCTATTCATGTGAAAGCGACGTGTAATGCGAGTGACAAGCTGCTGCTTCTAGAATCCAAATCAATCAAAAACTGTTCTTTTTCAAGCAGGAAGGGGAGGTTTTCTTTTTACTCCCGGCAGACATACAGTATGTACGTACACTTTGTCACTTCCGCCCCCCCAACCAATCAGAACCCTTGCCAACCCCTGGATTTAAAGAGGAATTTAGAAAACATCATTTCCATGTAAACTTTTACTCAGACTTAATATGTAAAATATGTAAAACCTGAAGTAGAATATTTTAATTCCAAATTTAAAGACATTGTGCAACCGTACTCTATGTGGAATCAGATCACATATCTGTTTTAAGATAACGTGGCAGCTAACAACATAACATGTACAGAGGCTCTTTGGAGCAGCAGGCCCAGGTTAAAATCCCAGCCTGGGTTCCTCTGCTGCACTTCATTCCCCACTCTTTTAGATCCTCTTTCCTGTCAAGTAACTACAGTATAAAATAAAGGCCTTTAGAGAAAATGCATCATACTTTTTCCAAAATGTTTGGTGCAGGATGAAATGGTCAAATGGGTGATTGTAAGGAAAACACTTGTTAGCAAGGTGAAAAAAAGTCTAAAGAAAAAGACACACTCTTCTTTTTCTATTGCTCAATATTGCCACTGACTTTATATTTCATGAATAGCATGTTGCTGGTTAGACTTCTTTGATATCTTACTAAACTTTGACTGTTTTTAGATGTTGAGAAAATCGTCCTTCTATTGCTCTTTTGTTGGAGATGTTAGCTTATGTTAACTGACTCCTCCAAAGTTCTTCAAAAAACAGTCCTCTGACGCTGACAATAATTCAACCCATTTTCAAAAGTGAGAAAAGGAAAAAAGGAAGATTATCCAAAATACATAGGGAAAGGGTGCTAACAAGTGAGATGAAGATTACAAGCTAGTTGGTTTGTGGGAATCCCAGTATTCCGACACATGGGGAGTGAGCTAATTTTCTAAACATATTTGTTTAAAAGAACAAATATTTCACTTAATTTTAACACATTTCCATTGCAAATCATAACTGGAAGCATTTTGTGCAACTTTTAGGTCACTGCATCATTTCAGGACACGTTCAATGAACTGAACTGAAAGCAACATTTCTACTTATTGACTCATCACAGCTGTCTCACTCAGTGACTTTTAGGAAACGATGGAATAAGGACAAGGGAGGGAAAAAAGGAAGAAGAAACAGCAACCCAGTTTTCAAAGCGTTTTGATCTACAGTGTATGCATGGATGTCATGGAGACAGCTAGCATTAAATTGCTCTGTATCAGCATGCAGTTTGATGTGACATTCTCTCTCATCCAAGACGACGAAAACAGTGGGTAGTTTTGGCTAGTCTGTGTGATGGTCCGTCATCATGCACAGATCAGGGGCTGGTTTCAACTATGGTCACCCATGCAGAAAATATGAATCCATTACACGGTAAAAATAACAAAGATGTAAATGATTTGGCTAATAATGTACAATGGTAGGAGACATTTTAGAAAATGATGTGTGAAGATGAAAATTGTTTATATGTTTTATGTAAAATTAATGCTGTGGTGTCACATTTGAGGATTTTATTTGATTTTTTATGCCCAACTGGGCTCTTTTAAAAGTAGGTTTACCTTTTTATCCAAACCTTTATAAATGCAAAGCTTAAAGAAAATAACTTTGGTGCCATGGGCAACTCATTCTTGGATTTTGTCAGCCTCATACACTACCATTATTGCCAAAGCCATGCTAGGTTATAAAGGTCAAATAAAAGGTTTTATAGGCAACAATACACTGCCAATCGACAACAGGAGAGTACAGTTAGTTTAATTTAGGTAGTTATGCAAGTGGCTAACATTATTTTTCTTTTTGTGTTCATTCTTTTCTTATGTCTAAAGGCAAAATATGCTGAATACATACAGGCAGTCAACATTGTGCGAAAGGATTTTTTTCTTCTGCTTCTCATCATACAACTGTCTGGTCACTGGATTGAGGCACAGCTGCTTTCTGATCTGCATCTAGGGTTGTGCATCTTCAGCTAGGGGGACATCTGGATCCAGCACATAGTATGACATCAGCCTGCACTGGCTTGACATAGCCTAAGGAAACCCACAGGATCAGTTGTTTTTCAGAGGGGTTTGTTTTTTCGCTGGATTCACATCGGCTAACTTCATTCACTCAGACATATAAAGCAAGCCAAGCGACATTCATGTTCTCTTCCTGTCTTCTACTTTCCTCTTCTCTATTTCCTCTTTGTTTCTCCCTCTGATCCGCAGGGCACAATTCATATCAAGAAACTCTCTTTGTCACTTGGATTTTCCTGTTTCTGCTTTGAGACATCATAGAATTAGTTTCTCAAAGATTTGCAGCTTCTGTTTTTATGTTTGGGATTTTCTGCATGTCTGTAGAAATTTGCACTCACATTTTTAAAAGGTATGGCTGTACAACCCAATGTGCTTAAAAGAAACTATGCTGTTTTATCAAAAGAAAGAGATCAAACGTTACACGTTGTCAGTGTCAAAGTAGCCAAACTTGCAGGTTTAAGAGTTGGATGATTTCATTTTCATTTGATTAGAGTCTAAGTGTGAGTTTCCATTGTTTTACCAAGCAAATGTGAAGCAAACTTTTGAATTTGAAATATTGCAAAAGAAAAACTTGAAAAATTGCATATTGGGCAACATTAGCCCAAATAACCAGACAAAGTGTAACATGTCCTCTTTGGGTTGTAAAGAAGGTCCAGATGGTGCCACTCAAAGAATCTGAAGTGAGCCTCTCATGTGAGGAAACTCGCAAACATCCCCAAGCTGAAGCTTTTCTGTGCAATAGAAATGGCTAAAATTTCTCATAAAAAGTGAGAAACAGGACTGATCAGTGGCTTAAAGGGTATTGTTACCTGGTTCTTCATTTTTCAGAAGTTTATACTCAGGCACAAAGAGAAAATATTCTTTAAGGATTCTTTTACAAGCATCACTACAATTTTACCAGCCGAAGGATTCACCTCAGATCACATACAGTTTTTATTAGTTTAATGGTCAACAAATTCTCTTCCAGTTGTAGAAAAGCAATATTCAGCTAGTTTGATAAGCTTTGGAGGAACAAAGTTGACCAGTCTATGTTGTTGAGAGTGAGAAAGCAAAGCTGACGATCATGGGATTTGTTAGCATTGAACTATTTATCATTGGCTAACTTTGGCAACATAGCAGTAAAGCAGTTCTCCATCAATCAAATCACAAGCATCCACAGTCTACATGCCAAAGATGCAGATCTGTCCATCATCACCATTGTATTCAGTGTCTCACACCACATCAATGAGCATCATTTGCCAGAAAAGGAAGCAGACAAAATTCTCGGGGCTTCCCACTTCAATGACTTCCTCAGCAAATATTCCAAAGTCATTTGTTTTCCAGTCAAATTTTAAGGCTCAGAGCTTTACATTTAACAAGGCTTAGTCTCTATTTAAATCTATTCATCGCCACTGAGCATGCAAGAAGTCCCCCGAATCTCCTTTTTCACCAAATCCCAGAGCGGCGCCTGTTGTACATCTGATCCCTTTTGTACGGCGGCATAAGAGGACTCAGGGCAAGAGTACAACAATATCCAGAAAGTAGAGGATATGTTACATCGCAAGGGGGTAATCGGGGTTGGTAATAAACCTGCAAAGGCTTAGAATTGTATGCATTAGAAACTGGCAATGTGGAGGATGTGAGGCAGGAATTTGAAAGAGGTCATGGTCGGTCACTTGCGAAGAGTGCTTATCAGCTATCTGGAGACGCTATCTGTCACGCAACTGGATAGACAGGAGTCTTCTTTGACTTGGTTGGCATATATGTCACTCAACAGGCATGCCTTTATGCCTGCCGCTCCCCTCATTTACTGTGGCTCTCCTGCTGTCTTCCTCTCTCCCTCTCTTTTCTGTATCATTTGAATATTTCTGCTATGCTAAGAACTCCCTCTCAGCGTCTTCGCCCATTTCTCCCCATCGCCGTCTCTATCCTTCCTATTATTTTGTTCTGTAACAATATCCCTCATCCACCCCCACCTTTATGTACATGATGTCCCGGACAGGCCCATGAACTTGAATTGAATTCAAGTGTCATACATCTCCTCCACTTTGATCAGACATGGCTATTGTCTGCCCTCTGAGACACAGTCTGGAATTGCCTCCTGATATGCCCCAACTCCGGTAAAGTGAGATGTGAGCCCCCTCTGTGCTCTGGCAAACACAGGGGGCTTTTGTGTTTATATGCGGGAGTGTGTGTGTGTGTGTTTGTGTGCGTGTATGCAGTGAGCAAAAGAGGGGAAGGAGTGCAGCAGCGAGAGCGCATTAGCATGGTTTGCTAGCCTGCACACTAATGCAGATGGAGGCCCAATAATAGCGAGGGTTCATTCGGAGTCATTCTCCCACAGATTTCAGCAGTCACATTCTATATGGTGGAGAAAAGGAGGGAGGCAGGGGGGACCTTGGGAGATCTCTACGGCTGATTAGGGTTCCCTCTTCGTTTTTTTTTTCCTGCAGTCACAAAGATCGCTCATATCTAATTTCCCATGCGCCACAAGTATCACTGTTCATGCAGCCATAGAAACACCCACGCCATCTCATAGCAGCCAATTAAATTAGTGAATGGATCATTTTGATCCATGTCCTGTACAATTCCACCTATTCGCCTCTTGTCAACAAAAGCCTAATTATTTTTTCTTCACAGCCGCGTCAGAGAAAGGACACCGCCACAGAAACATCGACAATGCTCCTCTCATTATTCGAAAGCTTTTTTTTTTTCTTTGTTGTTTTTCAGGACTTGCAAAGTGACATTTTCAAGAAGACATAAAGTAAAAAGAAAGAGAAAACTGCTTGCATCTGATTAT
>JAVQJG010172928.1:0-12811 GCA_036024015.1 Craterocephalus amniculus
CGGCTCTGGAGCTTTAACGTTTCCTCCCACATTTGGAGCTGAAGTCACGTAAAATCAGCTGATGCAGCGGTGAGGAATAACAACTTTTATAGAGACATAGCTCATGTTGTTTTAGCTTCACATGTATTGGTGTCGCGCTAGCATGACGCCGCGCTGGAAGCCCCGCATGCCGGCGGTGGCTCAACTTTCAGTGGAAACGCTTCTCTGAATGGGCCGGACCATTCAGGACCGTACCGACCCGACCCGACCCGACCCGACCCGACCCGACCCGACCCGACCCGACCCGTACTCCTCAGTGGAAACAAGGCTATAATGTTAGACCGAAGTTAAGCAACCAGTTTTCTCCATAATGAGTTTATCTGCTCCCCCTCTCTTCATCCCAACACCATGGGATCTACAGACTCACTTAAAATGTATTTTGCCAGTAAACCTTTCCAAGTTTGTAAGGAAATAAGTGCATGTGTTTCCCTTTTAAATTTCTACAGAGCAGCTGCAGCCTTGCTAAGGTTGTGAGCTGCACATTAACTACTATTATTTTCTATAAAAGAAACCTCAGAACCAGAATCAGAAAGACACACTGTCACTACTAAAAACATGAATTACTTATAGTGCATTGCCTTGAAAAAGAGGCAGCTGTAACTGAAAACAAGAGACTATTTAATATGAACTACAGTGAGCGATTGTTGAAACTAGAGTTGTTCCGATACAAGTATTAGAAATGCCTCAGATACCGCCCCAAATTCTGGTATCAGTATCGGTGAGTACTGGAGTTCAGGCACCAATTTTATACCACATAACTTATGAAACTAAGTATCTATTCACTGAATTGCTCTATTAGCTCTGACACAGTTCTTCTTCATTGGTCTTTAAACAGTTGCACTGTGCAGCCGATAGTACTGATGTCAGTGGTGTGACAGTATTTCACACTCAATTCTCCCACCAGCAAGACTTCATTTGAAGATAAATGGCTTCAGTTTGCTGTATTCATTTGTGTTTTACAAGAGCCGGGCCTTATCCCAATGCTAATCATATCACAGTCATGCAAACGTAATAAGACGTTTGTTTTATAATATAGTAGTATCGGTAATTGATATCGGTCAATACCCTTAGCGCAAGTATTGGAATCGCTATCAGGAGGGAAAAAAATATATCGGAACATCTGTAGTTGAAACCTACTTCACTTTGTATACCAAAGCCTGTAGGACTTCATGGTGCTTTCAGGTACTCCAATCAAACTGATAAATGCAAACAAAAACCCTGTGTTAACACAGAGAATTAGTTGCTGGTATTATAGATCACATTTCTTTGTACTACCCACAGGAAAACAGCAATAACATGACATCAGAATTACACATCACTTGCATTCAAGTCCTCTTTTTGTTTGTTTTTTTCCAGAGAGAAGTTACACTTTTTAAACGCACATTCCACTGACTAATATTGTCCACAATGTTTCTGGCTGCTTTCTGAGTCCACAACTGCGTCTGTAAAAACTATCAGGGGGCGTCTCATGCACGTCATCAGCAGTGCCAAAGAGGCGGCTGATGAAAACCGTGGCAATGCTCTGCTTTCTCTGCTTGCGTCGTATGAAAGGAGCCGTTAGTCAGCCTTAAAGAGACACACCGTCTCTCTGGTGCTATTAATAGGCACACAGACTGCCTTATTTCTTCAGGAGAAAGCTGGCTGCAGAACATTTGAAGCCAACCCAGAGAAAAATCCCCCTCTCCCTGCTCATTTCCTCCCCACCCTCCACCCTACAGAAAGCCATGTACTGTGACAAATCGCTCACAAAATGTATTTTTAGCCCAAGCAGCCACAGCCCCCTATTTATACTGTAGCTTATGCACAGAATCATAAGACGGTGAGGTGAATCTGGTTAATTGTTAAAGTTGATAACATGTTAGCATTTGGAATGTGGAAAAAACATAAAAGAAAATCTCAGATATTTGACCCCTGGATCGTTAATCACTTATTAGTTAAACCAGATTTTACTCATGACTAAAGCAGCTGCAGCCTTTACTGTCATCTGGTTTCACTCTGAATCATCACACAGTTTTAATCCCATGGCTTAAATGTGTTTAATTTCTTGCATACTTTCTTTTTTCCGGGATAAAGAACAATCGTTTTCAAAAATATTCACAGAGAAATGTTGGAAAAAATCGACATTATATATTTTGCGTATGTTGCAGCAGTTGAACAGTGCTATATAATTTTACCCATCATCATGGTTGATCAGACTTTTCTGTTATCACTATGGTCTTTGTTACAATGTATTTCTAGTTAAAGATAAGGAAAGAGAAGGATTGAAACACTTTTATTTTCTAATTAAATAAGATTAGGAAAATACATCACTACTGATGCAGCTTTTCAGTCTTGAGGGGGGATAATTCCTGAATAATTTAGAGGTTACTTTTTCACTGTAATAAAGATTATTCAACATTTAAGACAGCTGTCAATCATCCCAGGAGACATCCCAGCAAGATCAGATTATGCAATGCAATGCAATGCATGAAGTCAGCCTGTAAAATGTTTGTGACAGTTCGAAAAAGACAACACATGTATGGCTTGTACGAAAGATTACGGGTTTGTAAAGTTGCGTAAACAACAAAACTTCTGGAAATGTGCTCTTTCGACAAACAAGACCAAAGTGGACATGTTTGGTCTCAATCCTGACATTTGGTAAAAACTAAACACAACATAGCAGCAATTTCTCGTGCCAACTGTCAAGGATGGTGGCGGAGGAGAGATAATTTGGACTTGTTTTGCAGCCACAGGAGCCGGGCAGTGGGCATGAGTCACTGAGTCCACCATGAAGTACTCTGTACACTGAAAGAGTCAAATATGTACGACTGGACAAACACAGCAGAAACTCTCTGAAAGAAAGGCTGAAAGGCTGAAAAAGATAAGAATCAACTTGATGTTATCCCGTTTTGGCAGGAACAAGCTGAATGTGATCAATTAATTTGTTTTGTTTAGGTTTTGGGATTTATGATAGCATTATTGGGGTTTATAATATATTATTATTATAGTTTACATACAGTAAATATGTAGTTTCATTAAAAGTGCTGTCATCTAAGTTTGTTATGTTTGCACCTCAGGTCCAACACCATCATAAAGTAAATTTCTAATGTTCTGTTCTACTTCTTAATCTACTTCATATTTATTTATGTGACAACTAAGTTTGTTCTCAGTTCCTCTAACTTCCCACAGTAGTCCTTCAGCCTGTGTGAAACAGTGTAAAAAATCATGAGATCATCTTTATTTCCAGTGCTGAAGTTCACAGTTTGATGACATATCCACAGCGTGCGTCATTATCAGGGCCTATTTCGTCCAAAAATATCCCCTACGGCTGTGACATTTTCTGTGAAATTCCTTTTTTAGTTTCAGTGAGAAAAAAACTGCATAATATCTGGAGTATTATAAAATAGCCCCTCCACCTACTCACAGAAACCCACACAAAGGCCAGTGGTGCTTCACATATCAGCCGCTTGTATAAATAAAAGTTGACCTCATGTTTAAGTAAGAAAAAGTAACTCACACTCAGAGTTAGGTATAGTTTTCTGCATCTATAACTGGAGGACAGATGTGCAGCCTAAATGCTTTTATCAACCAGTGTAGGCATAATGCTGAGCTGGCATGACTAGACTTTAGGCCTAACATTTTACCTGCCTTAAAGGCCCCCTATAGGCTGTAATAGCTATTACATGTTAACTAAAAGATGCTTGACTGATGCTGTCATTTTTGTGTTTCTGCTTAAACACCATTTTGGCTGAATAATACAGGCTTATACTTTTGCTGCTAATAAACTGGTTTGCTCACATGACTTATTGGTGTAGATTTATTGCAAATACTACAAATGCCTTGCATGTGTTGTGTCAAAATCTAGTTTTGCCTCGCATCTGATTCATACACAGACAGATCTTATGAAAACATTGTAAATCATATAAACCCAAAAGCCCCAGATAATTTGTCTAAGCACTGCAGGAAGCTGAGAAACACCCGCCAAAGACACTTTTATCAGTAAACAATTCATCTAACAGCAGGTTTTTCAGCGCCGTCTCAGTTTTGTTGCGCATCTTCCAGTTGACCGGAGATGTGCTTGGAGGAGATGTACTTCCCCGTATCGCCTGCTTCCTGTAGGGGGGCGCTCTCTGCCCGGCTTCCAGCCTGTTCGGAGAAGTTGTGTTTTCAGGTTTAAGCTATTAGACCAGGCTGAGTCCTCTCCGGTGAATCCGTCCACCCAACATCGCTTCATCTCATCGCACCCACCAGCCATGGACTTCACCATCAGAGCAGCGAGCTTGGAGGACTGCAAGGACATCGCGCGGATGATCAGGGTGAGCAGACATGTGCGCACGTGCAGACCAGCTGCGTCCGAGCAGACTGTAACGTAGCCCGTCATGACTCAGGCTTACAGTGTGTTACGAGATGCCTTCGTGAATATTACATTGTTGTAATTCGATTGTTGAACTATTTGTGGGTTATCTCTGAATACAGCAGCTTGTTCCAGGCTCAAAGGCTGGATGTTCATGGGAAATGCATGAAGAAATGCGCTGTTAGAGGAAAAAACAAAGAAAAAAAAAGACAACTGACTGGAATTGTATTTATTGTTTTCTCCCAGGAACTTGCAGAATACGAGAAAGTGGAAGAGCACGTGAAAGTCACCCAGAGAGGTAGCGTGACCTGAATTGTGTTGTTCTTTACCTTTAAAAAGAGGAGATGAAATCAAGGTGAACTGCTGGATGACATGCCAGTGGATGTTATCCTGGAAAATATTTGGAGAAACCTTTATTAAAACCCATAGACTGGATGTGTTACAAAATAGAAAGCCTGCTGAAACGATTACATATGGATTACCTTAAAGATATTCCTCCACCTAAAAAAAAGAGGAATTTGCTCCCTGTGACCTTTTGACCACAGAAATGTGAATGTGCAGCTGCTGGTAAGAATCATTTCATACAGGTCATGTGGTTTTCAGGACATTATGATAAATGAAACGACATAATACAAATACACATATTGAGTCTTTGGTGGTGGGAGAACATGACAAATTAGTTTGTGCTTCTACTGTATACAATATTTATTTAAACCTTTATTCATGGCTTAATTATTTTGAATGTTACTTACTTTACTCATGGGTTGTATTTAACCAGACCAAAACTGAGCTAAAGTAGTACTGATTGGTTTTCAAACATGGAGATTTTGTTCAAATTCTTTGATTCATCTAAAACTGAACTATAAGTTTCTTAATATGCAAGGTGTAGCTGTAAATGTAAACTCTCATGTTGTCACTTTTAAGCCTTTCTCCCACATTTAAGCCTTTCGGTAATTCATTTTCAGACTTGGAGCAGGATGGATTTTCCAAAAATCCATTCTTTCATGGGATCATCGCTGAGGTGCCAGAACAGCTCAAAACCAAAGAAGGTGAGGAAGATCCATCAGTAAATATTCCACCAGACCGGTCTGATGCAGCTTCTTTTGCACATCGCTGCTGAGTTTGTGAAACATGGAGCCAGAAAAGAGGGTTGAAGCTGAGCCACCTCTTAACCTGGAGAAGTAAAGGATGGTGAAAACACTAAACAATGCAAAGTGCAGATAGAGGAGCTTAGTAGTGCCTGCACTAATTGTAATGTCTTTATTAATCTAAGTATTTCTTTTCTATTGATTTCTATTAATTATTCTATTATTAATTCAAAATGAGGCAAGTAAAATTCCAGTTGCCAAAATGTAAATGTCACCGGAGAAATGTTAGGCAGGATAAAACTGAGGAGGAGCATCTTCATGGGTAAGCTCCGTGAAAAACCTTTGGACTGATGTGTGTTAAGTAAACTTTATGTGTTCATAAGAGCCTCACAGAAATGGTTTTTCCCAGTCATTTTTACATTTCGGGATGATTTTTGTCTGGCTTGTAAGGAATATTTTTAGCTATCACCAAACCACTAAAATGATGGTTTCTGACAGAACTGGTTTTTAGCCTTATGGTGGGATCAGATGTAAAATAAGGCCTAGCAGGAGTCCATAAGTCCTGCTGAGTTAATTTTCAACACCTTCCTCCATCCTTGTTGCTATGCATTGGAGAACTTTGTCCTGCCTTAATCTTCTTCATCTTGTCTTGCCTATTAATGGAACTGAAGCCCCTTCAATCTGAAAACTATAGGCAAGCAATCAGCTTTTTTTTTTATTATCTCACATCAGCACATGATTAAAGTCATGTTCTGGTAATTTAATAAATGTAAATCCAATTTTCACCCTCTGCTCGCTCTATTTTGGTCTGCACTGTCCATCTTTGGTCATTTAGCTTGTTAGCAGCTAAATACTCCACATTGTGCAGTTGTTCTGTTGTCTTATGTAACCGCATGCTGCTGGTATGCCATCTCCCCTTACAGTACACGCCTCTTACATAACAGAGCCAATGCTCTGTTTTTCCTTCGTGTGCACTAACTAGGCCCTTAACATGTGCCTCTTCCTCCCTTGACATGAGCATTTTTCCATTCAGCTACTAGTCCCTGTCTTTAGACATCTGAGAAATTTAGACAAGTTTTGTAAAAGGACAGCAAGATTTTTCCATCATGGTTATCTTGTGGTAACGGGATAATTATCTTGTTATTTCAGGAAACGCACGTTTAGATGTGATAACGAACAAATCTCGCGAACAAAATGATTCTTTTCCCTCGATAACGGGATAATAATCTTGTTTTCACGATAAAACAATGAGATAACGGATACATCTAACTGAGTTCAGTACTGTTGCTCCCAACAACGAGTGCAGGGTCTTGATCAGTTTCTTAGTCTTCTTAAAACCTTCCCAATAACATGAATGATGAAGTCGATTCTATTTTGATGGATAAATAATTCATGTTTTAACAGGCGAGGGGCGGGGTACACCCTGGACAGGTCGCCAGTCTATCGCAAGGTCACCCTTCTCACCTGTTTAATAGCTGGGATAGATGGGGATGGGGGATCCAGCTTTCCCACGACCCTGACTGGATTAAGCCGCAGTACAGAAAATGAATTAATTAATTTATTCATGTTTAACACAGACAACAATCATCTCGTGGAGAGAAAACAAACAAAACAAACTTCGTTTTCTCGAGGTCTCGACATAAATTATCCTGTTATCACGATAAAAATAGTCCAAGAAATCTCAAAATAACAAGAAAATGAATTCATACTGAAAAAATACTGGAATACGACCGCTCTAGGCTTCCGTAAGTGGCACCAAGTATGATGACAAAAAAAGTAATTGAATTAAAAATCTTCAGAATCTTTTGTGAATATCTTCTTTGGATATTTTTGTTGTTATTGCAGCAGAAAAATACAGCAGACTACGTACGCACTCCTCTGTGTTATAGTGAATGAAAGGTGCATTAGGGGTCATTTAACTTTTCTTTGTCTTCTCCATTTTTACTTTTAGGCCACACAAAGATAGGCTATGCACTTTACTTCTTTTCCTACAGCTCATGGAAGGGCAGGTCCGTGTTCATGGAGGACTTGTATGTGATGCCTGAGTTCCGAGGTATATTATCAGGAGGCATGCTGTTATCTATGCGGTCTCATGTGCAGAATATTCACAGTCATGCATGGTGTCTCTCTTACAGGGAAGGGCATTGGTAAAGCACTCATGAGCAAGGTAGCACAGGTGAGTAACACCAAATTAAAATACTGGAGATTGTCGTATAGATCAGTGGGGATTTCTGTGCTTTCTGTCATTGCCCGCATTCATGTCCATCTCTCTTTGTTTGGTTTACCGTAGCTGGGCCTCGCCGCTGGCTGCAACCAGCTCAACTTCACCGTTCTGGACTGGAATAAATCATCTCTAGATTTCTACCTCAGCCAAGGCTGCTTCGATGTCACAGCCGACATGGGCTACCACTGCATGCGCTGTGAGGGAGCGGCATTGGAGCACCTAGCCCAGCCGTAAACCCAGGGACAGCGTCTCTCAGTGGCCCCTTTGCAGAACTTAATGCTGGTTTTAACATCATGCGACCTTTAGCCCTTTTGGTTTTAACTGTTAGGTAAAGGTAAAGCCATCCTGCTAATAAACTTGAATTATTTTCCAACAAATCTTTTATTTCAAACATGATGAAGCTAAAGTAAGATGAGCGTTTTTATTACAGCACGGTGCCTTTGTCACCCCCTTCTGGTAGTCAGAGCAACTATCACATCTTATGCATGATCACTGTAAGTCACTTTCCTTTTAACCTGGAGCATTGTAAACTTTTTATATCTTCTACTATTTCCTTCATAATCTCTGTTTTTACTCTGGTAGCAGACGTTTGCATCTTCTTCGTTGTCATGGTTTCTTTCATCTTCATTTCTTTTTAGTAAAATAAGTTATGCAACGGAGAGGTCAGAGCTGCTCATTCTGTGTGAGATGGGTAGGCATGGTTTCCTTTTTCCTCCTTTACCTCTGGAAGCAAAGATGCAGTTTAAGAAATGGAATGGGGCCTGTGCAATACATTTTTTAACGTTTTATGATAGAGGCACACTTGCATTTTATTACGTTTTTCTCTTGTGAGGTCTTTTGTGATTAAATGGCTTGAACAGCCCGACAAGGTGTGAATATATATTAGATTTTTAGAAAATGTATGGTTATTGTAATTCTTCTATAATAATAATAATAATAATAGTAATAATAATAATAACATGATAATATATATATATATATTATTATTATTATTATTTACATGTTTTGTATGGACCCAAATTGTGCATTGCAAAACCAAGATATGCATCTTACCAAATGACTGTTAAAACAAATCATTTATGGTATCTTCCCCCTTTAAAATGTGTTTTATTCTGTAACGGCAACCAAAGATTGGGTCACCTGTAGCTGCCGAAAGCTACTGTCAAGCACAATGTTGGTATTTGCACTGTTTCTACGAGTTATGGTGTGAGTTTGATGCAAATGTGCACTGAAGGAACTAGTTGGACTCAACCTTAAACCTCCTTCCATGCAGCCAGAATTGTGGGGCAGGTTTTAGGAATTTGGATGAAGTCTAGATTCAAAGAAAAACAACCCATCCAGTGAAGCCTCAGTGTATAACTTCCAACATGTCTCGCTAAAGTGAAGGTGGCATGATCCTTGCCTGCGCCTCTGTTCTGTGGCCAGTTTCTATCTTTTGTACCATTTCCCAGAGTTTAATGAAAACAGTGTGGTTATATTATTTAGCTTATTTTCTTTCTCTCTAAACAAGGTAAAACCATTTGCCCTTCCTTGTAACCTTTGCTGTTGGCATTTGTAGTGTTCTTTTTTTAATTTTTTTTATTATAGATGATTCACATTAGAGTGTGTTTATTTTTCCCCTAACCAATTCCCAATCCCTAACCGATCCAATTCCTTGATGCAGGGAAATAAATGCCAGCCCCTAACATTAATACAGTCCAAGGGTGCATGAGGAGATACTTATATCTGCTCTTGTCTGCTGCTACGGACCAGGAAGTAACACCAAGTGTCATGAATCATACAAATTGTAACTGTTTACAACTTGGCTTTATCAAACTACTTCTGAAACAAAGTTCCGCTCTGGTTCCCCTTAAATACGATAAATCTCTGAGGTGCCACTTGTCATAAAAAACGAACAGCAAGAACAGTGTTGTTTGTTCAGATTTTACAGCAAGAACAACATTGTTTGTTCAGATTTTAGTGTCCTGGATGTGTCTGTATTTACTGCACTGTAATATGTGTAACTGTAATTACCAGTATGAGACATGTTGGTGTGTTTTCCCGGTTGTTTGGAATGGACTTCCGTGTGTGTTTAGTGTGCCAGTCAGTGTGTTCACATTCACATGTTATCATAGGTGGAGATGCACTCTGTAGTTTGCGGCACCGCTGACATTTTCTGCCATCAGAAGCGTTATTTCGATGTATTCGTCAAAGTTCTCCATCTGTGTTTGGAAAATAAAGGTGACTGGAAACCTTGTGAAACCGAAGTTCATCTCTTTGGGAACACAGTGGCATTTCAGGCGTTGTTTTTAAGAGCTTCATGGGGGTCAAAATAAATTCCCTCAGCTCACAAGGGAGCATTAAAATCAGCATAATTTAAACATGAGAATCAGCAGAAATGGATTTGGATGTTTTTCACACGACTTCAGACAAATGTGTGATGGGTTTGGACACAAAAATGTAGACGCTATAATTTGGCTGATGGTTGGGAACTCGTCATTTCCAGTGTGGAGCTTGCATGAAAGCCAGATGTTGGCCTTCCAGGTGAATTGTGGGTTCCCTGTGTTCCATCAGTCTTGAAATCATTAAGTCAGTTTTACTGTCTTGATGTATTTTTAATTTCTTTGCTAAGTGGTCAGAGTAATAAAATCTGTCATATACTGATTAATATGATGTGTGAGTGCACAGCAATGGTGTTGAAAAAGCTATAAGCTGTTTATATTAGACATGTACAGAGGGCGCACTTACACCACCTGTCTAACATAGTCAAACTTTTTTTTTCACATTTAACCTACAGTAGAAGCTGGACTGGACAAAGAAAATGGGAAGAAACAGAACTCTTAGTCATTGCCCGGAGGTCTGATAGTGTGTAAATGATCATTATCCTGTTGAAAAGATTAAGACTTTTTAAAAATGATGCAGAATTCAAATTGCCAACTCCCAAGGCGTTGAAGCAACCCTTCACCATCAGAGCAAAACTCCTCTAACGTTTCTTGAAATATGTATTGACTCCTTTTCTGTGTGATTTCTGTAATTTTTTTCTTTATTTAATAAAATTGACAGCAAAACGCTTTATCAAAGTTGATAGGATTTATCAGCAAACAATGCATTTGCTCTCTGAGGCATGTGGATCAGAGGTTTGCTTGTCTGAATTAGTTTTTTTAAAGTCATATTTCCATGGCATTTATGGATATTTTAACATGCAGGCTCTTATGTATCAGGGTGGTTACAAGACATTTTCTTTGAATGTATGAGGGCTTGTTTTATTTGACTATATTGTAATTAAACCTTTAGTCATACCATTTCTAAAAGATCCAGTTTATAACCTGACAGATATTTCAAAGGTAGTGGCTCCGGGGTTAAAGACATCACTTGATTTATGAGGGCTCTCCTCTTGCCTTCTTTCCAATGGTGACAATTACACTCACAGGCCCCAAAACTATTCTACTAATAAAAGTGCATTCAGTGTAGTCACGTAATCACATTTTCATACACACGTCACGCGTTTATAGAAAACCTGAACAAATATGTGGCATTCATTTCAGCTCCCTTTTTGGCAGGTGATCCACCACAATGCTAATCCATTCTTTTAAACTCACAATTATTGTCAAAACTGCCCGCTAAACCTGCCTAAAAGGGTGAAATAGTACTTATGGTCACAATGAGGTAAGTTTGGTTTGGAATGAGAAACTCGCTGCACTGTTTTATTTATTCTGGGGCTACTTGAATTTTTTTTTTTTAAATGCTTTTTAGAGTATTTATTGTTGCTTCTGAGGCACCATTTGGTTTTGTTTTATTTAATTCTATTTACACGCGAAATAGATTTAATTTGCTTGTGTTATTACTGGTTTATGATTGATGTCTGAACAGGCATCTCCTGTTGAACGCAGTTCATTTAAATCCGCACACAGAGCGGTCTATACAGCCACCGTGTGGTTACGCACAGTAACCCACCCTTGCACACATGTACCTCCAGCCATCGAAGGCATGCCAGTTGATGAAAGTCATTTGACAGGCGGCGGAAGCTCCGGTGTGTCTCGTACGCTTTTTATGCGCGCATCTCGTTGGTTTCTCCACACCTTGTGGCAGCGAGCTGGCGCCTGCAAACTTCACCCCCAGCAGAGTCTATGTGCATGTGTGTGCGTGTATGTGTGAGTGTGTGAGTTCCCTCTCATGTGTGCTCAGTCTTTCTAATAGACTGACCCCCAGCGCGCCGTTTAAAGGGAAGACTAGAGAGCTGAGTCAACGAATCGCAAGGAGAAGGATGCAACAGTTGATGTGCGCAAGTTGCACTTTTCTTATATTTAGAGTCGCTCTGCACACCAGGAGGATTGTGGCTATGATCTGTGGGGAGAAAGGATCTGATGTTTGCCTGCTTTAAGCCTTCTGTGAATTCAAATCACACAGCGGGTCTGCGCTCCTAAAAACAAAAACACTCACAGGTTGTCTGTCTTCTCGCGCGTTTTTTTCCCCACCAAAATGGACATTTGGACTGAAATGGATTTGAGGCGACTTCGTGCTTTGCTGGAATGGAGTTAAAGTGTGAATTTCGAGTGGTCTGCGGCGGCGAGTAGCAGTGGAGTGTGCACCAACATGCATCGGATTCTGCAGAGGAGGAGAATGCGCAAGCTGCGGGTCTTCTGGGCTTCTCTGGCCCTGGTGGCTCTGTCTCTGGCCGCGTGCAGCGCGCTTTTTACGGCATGGACTTGGCGACAGACGCGGGATCTCTCACAGTCCTTTAAGATCTTGCAAGATCGACTGGAGCAGGTTTGTAGCGCACTCACAAACCAAGCGAGCCTGAGAAAAAACACCCCCCCCCCTTCTCTGGGAATAGCACTGATATTTGTACAGCAATTATATTTACTTGTCTGCAACTTTGACATGCATTCAAGTTATTATGCAACTGCTTTTGTGGCTGCGGTTTCGGGAATCTTTGCGGGGGGCCAAATACAATTCCACACTTTTTTCACCCCCTTTTCTCTCGTCGATTTGCACGCACTCCGCTCTGTTGCGCTATTTTCTGCTTATTAATAAGAAGTGCTGTCAGGTTGTGAAGTGTTGCATACTTTTGTGGGGGGGGGGGGGGGGGGGGGGGGGGGGGGGGGGGGGGGGGGGGGGGGGGGGGGGGGGGGGGGGGGGGGGGGGGGG
>JAVQJG010172954.1:0-19349 GCA_036024015.1 Craterocephalus amniculus
TTGGGTTACAGTTAACTTAAGATATACTATATAACACTTTACTTCAGACATGAGGCTGCATTGTATGCATATAAAGACATTATGCTTTGTTACATTTATTATGTATTTATTATGAATTCATATTGGTAGCATTATGCAACTTATCAAGGGTTTTTCATTATTTTAAGGGAACATCTTTGAGTTGTGTGGACACCCCTGTTCCCAATTTCCATTTGATTTGTGTTGTGTGGGATTTTTCAGGAAGTCCTGATTTGTTTGCACAGAGAGTGCTGCTTTTCACAGCAACAGCCTCCAAATGCTAAAGTCACATTTGTAATCAAATCCAGACACATTTTTATTCTGAAATGAAGAACCCCTCCCATGGCTATCACAGTTCTGATTGGCTGCATCATCTGCATTATCATTATTTAACATAATTTGCAACTTGCTCTTATAATTAGCACTTCTTAATCTTTATTGTTTTAAAATGTTTTATGTTAATCACCTCAGTTAATGTTCTTTTCTTTTTCGCTCTGTAAAAGACTTTGGTTGCTCATATGTGCTTAATTAAGTTTTATATAAATTAAGTTGAGTTGAACATTGTCATGGAATACTGTATAAGCCTTTTTTTCTGAATTGATAACACAAGGTGACAGCAGATGTATTTCTTTATATACAGGAGTGATGCATGTGGGAAGAATGAATGTACACAGGACTGGGCTAGGGGAGCTTGAGGGTTTGGTGGGTAACCCACTGTTAGATTTAAAAACAGAACCACACACCAGACTGAAGATTCCAACAACAACAACACAAAAACAGCTGCACTTTATCATTGGTCTGTGTGTTTGCTTTGTTATATTTGTCATGTTAAAACTTTTCCCCTGTCTGCCAGATAAACAGCTTTGTGTTTGTAATCCCACTGAGCTCCCTTTCAGAGTTCACATCTCATGTATTATATCTTCAAAACCTGTAAATAGTTTTGTCTTGACAGCGAAAAGAGCTCATAGCTGTTATTTCAGTTTCCAGACACCAAAATATTTCACACATTGACTGAGGTGTCAAAAATATTCACATTCATTACTCAAGTAGAAGTATAGATACCAGGGTTTAAAAATGTAGATGTTGAATTACCAGCTCAGGCTTTTAACTCAAGTAAAAGTATATGAGTACTGGCTTCAAAACTGCTTAACGTATAAACATAAAAATAATTTGAGAAAAAAATGACTTAATGGAAAAAAATTGTCATAACATCAATATTAAAATGTTAATGTTGAAAAATGTGGGATACTGGAGGCTTCCTGTTCTTTAGTCTCTGCCGTAGACATCTTTGTGCCTGCTAAATATGTCTGCTATGTCTCCTGGACTGTGGTGAAGTATGTGTTGTACACTGATGTTATGGCCTCTACAGCTGTTCTGGTGCAAACAAACAAGCAAGTTAGTCAGGCCACTCAGAAATGATCCCACTCCTCAGATGAGTCAGTCTGGGCCTAAACTGTGCAACCAAACGGATGTCGGAACGTTAAACTGCTCATCCAATCACAATCACATTCACTCTATCCTGACAACGCTATTAATCTGGAAAGGATATTTTTGTGTGTTTTTTTCCCCCTGTAATAATAAAACAAGCTGGAATGAAAACGAGCTAAAATAAAATAGGAGTAACTAGGCTATTCAAAAATGTAAGGAGTAGAAAATACAGATAGTTGGATACAAATGTAAGGAGTATATGTAGTTCAGTATAAATTCCCCAAATTTCTGCTTAAGTAAGGTAAGAAAGTACTTGTACTTTACTACTCGACACATGTGCACATTGATTCTGACCTAAAGTAACCATTGATTCTGGTGGATGCTGCAGGTATCAGTTTATACGCTACCCCACTCTAAATTCTGTCTTGTCTTTGGCACTCCCAAAGAAATTGTATGGTTTTAATTTGACAAAAGTACATTTTTCATATATTATGTATATCTTCATCCAATCAAATGGTCTATTTTTTTAAAAAGAAAAAGAAAAATGGAAAAGTTGTCTTTCTTGGAGTCTCAGTGGACTGACTGAAGAAGCATAATAACTGTGTTCTGTCCAGTTCCGTGGTCTAATTCACTTTTAATGAATGCAGAAATGTGAGGGCTCACAGAAAAGGCTTAAAAACAGGTTGTTTTTTAAATTTTGTCTTTTGTTATTTAAAGGGCTAGAGGTTATCAGTTAATTTATTCAATTGGAAACTACACATTTTCTGCCATCAGTGGCCTGTGATAATGTGCCATTAAAGTAATTGTTCAGTACAACTGTCAGAGATCTTGTCTGATGTAAAATATACACTACAAAGTGTGGCAGATATCCTGTGTTTCTCCATGGTGAGAAAAGAGGAAAGTATTTCTTTACCTTTAGAAATAATTTGATGCCTTGAGCTTTCCACCAGAAAAAGAAATGCATCCATGAAATAATTTAGACTTCATGTAAGCAATTGACCTGCTGTGCATAATTTATTGTAAATATTTGTCCTATTTCCAAGCACAAGTATTGCTACAGAAGCTTTTTCATGCAGAATCACTGAGCATCAGGAAGATCCCATTTCATCTTGAATTAAATGATTCAGTATTTCCTTTTAACTTTTGCTTGTCTTTGCACTTCAGCTCTTTAAGAACCTCTTTTTTTCATTCCATGTCTGATGTAAGCTGCTGATTCTGTCCCAGCCTGGTAAATATTTCAAATCGTGGTGGCTGAGTGTATGTGTACAATTTATTTCAGAGAAGTAAACACAGTAACATTTCCTGAAGGCAGCAGTCTTTTATCTGAATACCCATTCCCCAGAATTTGTTCAAAGTTACTTTGAGGAAAATAATAAAGACTTCAAGAAATTGTTTTGGCCTCTGAATTCTTCAGATCTCAAGCCGATTGAGCATTTGCGGAATGTCCAAGAAAAACAAGTCTGATCCTTCAGGGTCCCACCTCACAACTTACAGGACTTAAACAATATTTAATCTCTTGCTGTAAACATCCATTTACAGAGATCTAATGAGCTTGTTCGGAATCACATTGAGTCATGTTACCAAATATTAATTAGTTTAACCATTTTGACTTCAAAACATTATGTATAAAAGTGTGAATCTGCTGCTTCAAATACATATTTGATGCTCTTGGGAGTTTTCTAGCAGAATAACAGCAAATATTGGAGTGACTCATGATAAATAAAAGCATCCATGCAACCAAATGTTACAAAATATCATTAAAAAGATTGTGTCTACATTGATGATCCTAAAATTACCACCACATCTCTTAAAACTGACCCTGCAATTATGTCTTGCATTAAAATTTTCTTTTTTTTGTCATTTTTGCTGCCGATTACCAGCTAATTGTGAATTAGTTTATATAAATTTAACATTTTTCTTAGGTTGATTATTACTACACATTATAAAACCAGCTGGTGCTGTATTTTAAAAGCATGACTATTCACCTTTATAATGAGGTAGTACTTGTAAAGCTTGTGCCTTTGTGCAATGAGCAAGACAGCTTAAAGCTAGTGCCCGGATAGTGCCCCGGATAGTGCACAGATCCTCCTGATGGTATTCACTCTGGTTTTGGTGATTCTTGAAGGATCGGATATTTGCATTCTTCCATACTAAAAAGGAAAAATGCAACCATTTTCAACACTTTATTCATTCTACACTACCACAAAAAGACAGTTCAGCACCTCCGGGAGGAGGTTGGAGTCATGTTAACACTTTTCCTCCCTGGAGGATGGAATTAGAGCTCAGATTCAGGAGATATGAAATCGCTGCTCCCTCCAGAATGTCATTCCAAGCAATTCAACAAAAGGGACTACCAAAAAAAGCAGGTGGATGTAAGAACCAAGAATTTATTTAAAGAAGAAACCGTGCAGAGGCAAGAAGTTCTAGAAACAAAACTTAAGAAGCCAAACGCAGGTGAAGGACAGACAAAAGATGAATAAACAGACTGAAAATAAAAACAGAAATAGCTAATGATGAACTGGCCAAGAGCCAAATGAAACCAGGCAGAATAAACTGAGAGAGTCTAATAATTAATGAGGGATAACCACATCAGCTGACTGTGACAATCAGCGGCTCAGAGCTTGGCGTGACAGGAAGCAGGAAATAAACACAACAAAATAGCACAAGGGAAAAAAAACATTTTTTAAGTGACTAATGAAGGTGTGTTAGCTTACTTATAAAAGACTGAAACCCTCAACCTGCAACTAGAAACCAATAAAAAGTACAAGACAAAGTTCTGTTTCTTTGTGGGACCATTTATCCATGCGCCAATTTAAAGACAAAAGGCTAGAGCAGCAGCTACAATAGGTTTGTATCTATGTAATCCGGTATGGATAACAACTAAACTCATTGTCCCTAGTTTGGATTGGGTATTTTTATGCTTAGATTCCTCCTTTTTCCTCTGCACAGTCTATCTTAAAATAATTGTCTCAGTTTTCCATCAGATTCTCAGCCGTCGGTTCCCTTTAAGCTTCTTAGTGCCTTACTACACTGTGTGCTACTTTCATCTCAACAAAACCACATGCTGCAGTTTGTGGAAATTCACGTGATCCTCGCTGTTTGAAATCGTAACAATAAGCTTTCCCGTTTGTAGCTGAAAACACAAACATGGGAGCTTGGTTTATGGAGGCGAGGCACTCCCGTAAAACCAAACAGAAACTTTAGACAAGCTCTCACTGTTGAGGTGGTGGTGTGCTTCAGAGGAGCCAAGGGTCCTGAAAAACAACATTGTTTTATAAAGATGCCGTTCACCTTTGCCATGCAATTCTCCTTAACACAAAACACAAGAAAAATATGAGAGGACATCTCTGCTGGGTGAAGATGAGCTCAGTATACCTAATTTAATTTTGAAAGCTCCTTCTAATATCAAAACACTAGAACATTGTGGAATGCGTCTTGCAAAAGTTGCTCTGTCTAGTTCACAACAAAAACAGAAAGTGAATCCAGACTAATCTACAAAAAGTGATTACATAGTTGTTCTGGGTGAAAAATAAGCAGCCACATGCATTGCAGTGAGTCAAAAGGCAACAGATGAGTGTAGTGAGCTGCTGTGAGGACATATGAGAGGAAACAATGAACATAATGTCAGCTCCGGTCATTTTATTTGGTACGCAACTTCTGTTGCTTTTTCACACAAATATGTAATCAGTCAACCTCAAGCATGGCAGTTCATTTAGGCATGCAGCTATAGTCAATATGACTAACTGAAGGTCAAACCCAGCATCAGATTAGGGAAGAAAGGAGATTTAAAAGGTCTTTGAATGGTTGTTAGTGCCAGATAGACTGGTCCGAATTCAGAAATTGATGATGTATGGAGATTTTTGAACACAACCATCTATAGGTTTACATAGAATCAACTCAAAAAGACACAATATCCAGTAAGCAGCATTGTCAGAGATCATAGGAGAATTAGCGAACAAAATGGAGATAGACAGGTAACAGTTACTCACATAACCACTGGTTACACTGGTTACTGGGATGCAGAATGAAACAGCAGGTGCCACTCCTAGGAGAATGGGAAACTGAAGTTACATTTCACACTGGCTCATCAAAATTGGGCGAAAGATGACCGGGTCTCCGTTTCAGCTGTAGCGTTCAAATGGTGAGGTCAGAATTTGCAGCAGGATGTCATCATATCAGCATGGCGGAAAATCTCTGAGGGATGTTTCCTTCACCTTTTTGCAGCTTCACCATTAAAAGAATGAAGTTAGTTCTGAAGGTAAAAGGAGACCCCACATGGTACCATCACACTATCTAGCAAAGTGGCCAATGATTGTATATCTCTTAATGTGATGTTCTTGAAATAAGTTTCGAAAAAATCTAAATGCAGTAAACAGGGTTGTTTCATCATGTTCCAAAAGGATTCACAGAGGTCAGATTAAATATGCAGGGGTTAAGGCCATGCAAGTACTATCAAATGGCTATGAGCTTTGACCCTGAAGCATTAAAACCTGAACACAGTTGCCTTCCAGGAAGTCATATGTACAATAAAATTACACTCTTCTTTTGCTTGCCAATCATCCTCTAGCACTCTTACAGCAACACATCATATACATAAACCTGTATCTCTCAAATTTCTTTTTATATTTTTGCTTTGCATAACCTTTCCACTTTTGGAGCTCTATCACAAGAATAAGTTCATGAAATGGATTAGACAAGAGCATCGTGAACGTAGGCTTGAAACAGTACCACCAGCAGATGGCGACGTGGTAACTTAGAGTTTTAAATGTCCTTGGAGCAAAAATTATTTTGTGCAGGTCACACAGATTTTTTAAAATATAATTTCTGGTGGGTGGGTGAGTGGGGGATTATTAAGGTTTCATTAATGCTTTATAAGCTTGTAAGAATATTTCATCCTTCCATAATACATCTCCTACATGTTTTGGTAAGAGAAGATAGAAAACATTAAATGAAAACCTGAAGAAATATGCAGCCTTTCAGCACTGATGTGTTTCAGCAGCTGACGTCCTCTAAGAAATGGTACAAGACCTAAAACGTTTCTTGTGGCTGTCCTTCTTTATTCTATATTTCTTTATTTTAATCTACAGGACTTTAAGGCAAATTCTGATATTATTTGATGTGTTTTTAAGTTTTGTGACTATATAACGAAATCTGACATTATTTTGTCTTTTAAAACTGGCTATCGGTGCTTTTGTGATAATTTTGCAAAGTGTCCAAACTGCTTTTTTACATGCTGTTTTTGTGTTTGTGTGCACAAAAACAAGAAACAGAGAAAGGGAGGGAGGCACATGTGTACCTTTATGATAAGAATCAGTAAATCTTGGTTTCTAAGAGAGTCACCCACTCCACTAAGACTTAAAATGTTAGATTAAGGACTGATTTAGTCATGGCACTAGCTCCACAGCTGGACAATTGGAAAATTTAAGATTTGACCAATGATTTTTAACTGTATTAAGTCGTCCATTGTTATTGTGCTGATGCACAAAGATGGGCTTTTCTTGTATTTTGTTTCCTGTAAAGGGGCTGGGGGGAATTTACTTTGTAAAATCCTGATTTTATACTGCAAATAAACAGTACATCAGACTGATTTTGCCTGATCTTCTCATACCTACGGCCCTGTTGTATACAACAAGAAGCAGAGATATTTCTGAAACATGTAAAGATACAGTAAAGGAATCATGGAAGAGTTTTCATGCTCTTCTGCAGGACCTCTTTTTGTATTATCACTGGGAAGTCTAGAAAACTAACTTCTCTTTATCACCTTCACCCCTAGAGGTCAGTGGATACCAGATAACTTCTGCGCACAACCGACCAGCAGCTCTGATCCTTCACATCATCACCTCACCTCTCACATCATAATTCCTCCTCTCTGCTGGGTGGTGTTTGAGTTTACTGGCTGCGCTCTTGATTTAAAACTGCATTTAAACCATGCCGACCAGCGTGAGTGATGAGACCACCGGAGGAAGAGCATGGTTCTTTCCACACCTTTGTGTTTACTTTTCCTGTCAGCTTGTTTCCACAGACATCGAGAACCCCGACTGTTTGGGTCAGAGGAGCTGCAGCTGGAGGGAGGGTCACATTCTCACCTCAACACCTCCCTCTGGGGTAGAAGTAGGAGACATCGAACAGCTGTGGGCATCCTGTCCCTACCCCCACCTACCTACCGGTATCGCTCTCTGCAAACCATTTGGTTTATCATGTGAGACCAAAGCAGATAAAAGGGTGTACAAGCAGACACAGGAGAAGAATAAACTTCAGAGGAAATACAGGGTGATCGACCGATGAAGATTTGGCTGAAGATGTGAATAATTAAAGATTAACTTTCTTGTTCTGTTCTTGCTTTCTTTGCCCATGTTGGTAAAGTTGTCGATGTGCAGGTTTGCAGTCACAAAATGAATATGATTATGTTAATTTCTGCCTCTGCTCTGCATGGGTTGTAAAACAGAGGGCAATGAGACTGTAGATGACTCCTATGTTAAAATTCTTTACCCAACTGATTTATATCATGGCTAAAAATAACCCAACATCAGCATGTTCATCCCTTCTTGGTCGGGGGTTTGTTTATCAAAGACTGACATAAAATATTTAACTTTATTACCGGGCCTGCCTCACAGAGGAATCTAAAAAAATAGACTAAAAGCCAGACCATTTTGTCTCCTGTCTACTTATTTATTTCAAATGGGGTCTTCCATCCCATAACTGCTTTGGGTCGTAAAGATCATATCTAGAACAGTTAGCTACTGTAATCAGTTAGTTAATTAACCTGCATCCCCAGCTGCTCCAGAAACAAAAGCTGGGCTTCAATAACATGCATAGTAGGTCTGCAAACAAAAAGTCGGGTTGGAGAAACAGAGGAGGTGAGAAGAAGAGAGGATTCATTCAGGAGGTGGACAGCGGGAAATCTGTGGGGTGGGGGTGCTGGATCAAGAGTGGAGTTCCCTGTTGATCTGTGAAGTTTTCCACAATCCACAGCATGCAGTAATGAATTGAAGTCGATTTGACAATCATTGTGGATGCTACACCATCAATAAAGAACAATTAATCCAAAGATGGATTTATTAGATATAGTTGTTCTAAGAGTCATTACCAAATTTGTTAGTATTGTTCCCCTGAACTGAGGCTTAAAGCAACTGGCAGTCTTCTGTCTAGTCCCACTGCTACTGGAAATATATGTCCCCTGAAGGCTTTCTCTTATCTCCCATCAAATACGCTTACTTCCTCTATTCTATTCATAATGAGTCACCCACTAACAGTGCATTGTTTTCAGCAGTGACCCTTTTAACCCGTCACTGACCTGACAGCTACCAGGTTTCATCTAACAAATTTGTTTGAGATGCAAATGTGATGAGTTGAGTGTACATTCACGCAGGCCTGTCACTGCAGCCACAGCAGACTTTTTCCTTGTTCAGCTCTGGCCAACAAATGAAGAGTGTCACGAATTTTCAACCATTTGTTGACTTTTACTAACAGGCTTTAATGAGTTTTTGGACCCACAGGCTGTTACTGAACAAGCAGTAGAAGTCAAATGGAACCCCAGCTTTGTGGCCTTTGTGTTTTTAATATTACTTTTTTTTTACTTTTCTTTTATCTGCCTCAGCTTTTCTTTAAGTCAGTATCTTCTCAACTTCAGAAACATGATCTTGTGACTGACTGAGGGCCTGTTTAGAATGCAAATCTCCACTTGCCCAATGTCATACAATAAGGGATCAAGCCTTTTGAACCGCCATTGGATAAAGTGGGCATAGTGAACAGATGAAAGAATGGAAACTATCTTAATGGATCTGCCTGATCCCCTGGTTTAAAATAGTTTACAGGCTATACTGCATGCCAATATCTGGAAATAGTATAAAGTATTTTGTTTTTTATCTGGTTATTTAGCGTTCTATGATACGCATGGAGCTTCATTAGCACAACATAAACAAGCTGACTACCCCCACTGCACTCCGTCCAACTGTTTTAACAGCTGGGATCAGTGCTCTGGACCCACCAGAGGAGGGGATGGGTTAGTGAGGTGAGAAAATGTAACGGTTGGGGGTCCTGAGGCTGGGGCTGGAGCACTCAGCAGGAAGATGTGTGATTCCTGCTTTGCTTGGCGGAACAAATCATTCTGACAGACATCACCAACACATTTGCATTACTCTGAAAATTCAGGTGCCATCTTTGCAAATTTAAAACTTGATGGAAATTGAGTAAAAATGCCCTGAGATTGGTAAAAACTGAAAGGTGTTTCACCAGGAATCTGAATGAGTTTCTAAGGGACACAAAAGCCATCACTCAAGGAGAGAGCTCTTAACTAATACTAAAGTCAATGAACTCAAGTGGGCCGTTTCAGGCTCTGACTTTTCACATGTGTCAGCAGCTACTTCACAGTGTCAGATCAGCTGCCTCTTTAAAAGTTCCCATCTGAAATTTTCTTTCTCCCTATCACATTCTGGTAAACGATGGATGCATTTGACAGGAATGTTTTAAATATTAGAGGAATGGGCAAATTACAGTCTTCATTAGAAAAGTTACTGTGTATTTTAAACAAAATGTTTAGCTTCTGCAGGGACATTTGAAGCTGAGTTTCTGCTTTTCACTCATCTAATATGCTTAAATGTGACCATTTTAACAAATCAGCACTGGCTTTTGATCTGTTTTGAAGATGATTAAATAGAAATTTAAAGCATGTTGATCCTTTTATCAAGTCAGTTTCTAGTTTTCAGTGCTAATACTAAGCACCTTGAGATGCATAGTGTTCAAATCTTGTAGTAATGGTATCTCTCCGCTGTGGCGGTTAGTATATTTATTCATTGGAAACACTCATAAAAACTAATTAAATTGAGCAGCAGTGCACTGTGAAGTAAATGTCAGTTAAAGAAAGTGCAAGAGGCTGATTTGGTGGTTAGATTGGATATTGAGCTGACTTGACTGCATCTTGGTCAGTGTATTAGCATGCAGGAGCAACTAAAAAAGCATGGCAGTCTAATAAGAGGGAAGAAATTCTGGACAAATGCGTTGCACATTAGCAGCAATTGCAGCTGAGGGGGAAAGATAATTACAATCAATACTGACCTCAAGCTAAAGACCTATATTCCAACGTCCTTGAACCTAAGGTGAATGCTTCTGCCCTGTGTTCTTTCACATTTCAATAACAGGCATTGATGTTGGTAATGATTCCCATATTAGGAGAGAAATTTCCCTTCACACTGATGTCAAGAGCAAGATAATAAGGTTGCAATCAGGAATCTACTCAAAGGCAAAGCTGTTGCTTGATACTCGAGTCTGCAGGCTTTTTGAGAGGGGCTGAATGATGGGGGTGAAAGGACATATGCTGGCAAATCATACAGCCATCAGTCTTGGCCACCACATTCTATGCCAAAGTCAGTTGTCCCATTAATTATTAGAGGCAGGCATCCTAACTGAGCTCCACACACTGCCTCATTCATTCCCACTGACCTGTTCACACAGCAGACATTTTGTTTTGGGCTCTGAGACTTGTAATTGGCAGTGGCCACACAACACAGACCCTTACATGGTCCACTTTGGAGCCTCTCAGCCACCCGTCAACATCAACCCCACACAGGCTCGGCCTTAACAACACATGCACTGTTCTGGTGCTAAAATGCTCCTGTGTTGGGAAGAAAAAGCATGAAGTTGGTTCGGCTGTTGGAATGAGCCTTAGTGAAGCTCGTTCCTCAGATGCAATACAAGTAAATGACTCAGAGCTGTAGAGTTAACTGACACCTTTAGTTTTCTTCAGAGAGCTGATAAGGATGCAGGATTTATGCTTGTGTTTGATGGTTTACCTGCTAAATTCTGCAAGAGAACTTTTATAACCAACCTAAAAACTATTCAGTGCAACAGAAACAGTCAACGAATGTAATTTACTGATGCAGAAACCTTTTTTATTTATAACTGATTTGAAAAAAAAAATTTCAGTTCATTTTCTACTGTCATGACCCGGGTAAAAACCCTTTTCTCACCGCCAAATTGTACCTGAAAAAAATAAGAGCAAGTTGATGGGGAGGACTTTTCTGAGTCCCTAGAATTCTTTAGAGGTGGAGCTTCATGCTGAAAAACTCTGATTGGTGGATCATACTTTCATGCATAAGCCAATGCATGGTTGCAAAACATGTTTATTTTACTTCTAAAAACTTAACAGCATGTTTCAATAGTTCAGAAAAACAGAACCAAAAAAGGTGTAGTCTCTTTTGATCATATTTGCTAAGGGCGACATTCAGCTAGCCTTTGAGTCAGCAACTTGAAACAAAAAAATGGATGCCAAGAAGCTGGAAAGTTGAATGTAGAACGGACAAAGACACAAATTCAAGAAAAGTAAAAACAAACAAACAAACAAAAACATTTTTCTATGGTCTTCTTCTCAAACATGTTGTCTATGCAGAATGAGCTCAAGTCCCAACCATGTAATGAAGTATAATACACTTTGGACAACTGGACACACATACTGTGCAAATCTAGAGGACTTCCTGCTTCTTCAAGAACAACAAAAGAGATTTGGTCTAAATATTTCTTTCATGAAAGCTTCAATTGCAAAGTGCAAAAGTTGGTGCAGTTGGATGTCTGTCTTTTTGTGCAATCTACAATGAGCTTGGTTATTATGTACCAGTAAGAACTTTGACCATTGTCTGATTTGGCTTTTCATGCAGAGATGTCCCTTTCTTTATATGCCATGTGTTGCATAGATTTTCTTACTTTTTATCCTGCCATTCATTAAAATGATCCATGTAACGCTGTTTAACTTTTTGCATCGGCAGTAAAGCAGAAATGACAGCTTTCCGGTTTGCACCGTTCTAAATTAACCACGCCCACTTCAAAAGTCCAACCAATCACATTGTTGTCCTCAGAAGACCCACATGAAAAAGTTTAGCTCCACTGATGTGCCAAGACCAAGCCAGAAGAACTGCTGAACCAGGGCCTTGAGAACAAGAGCAAAGTCCTCTGTTATTACAGTTTGTAACAAACTTAACATGTCTACATGTATATTACAGCTGTTTTTCTTCAAACTAAGACATTAATGTACCTTTCTGCATTTAACTTGTTGCCTGTTTCAGATTTGATTGTTTCCAATCTTTTCTACAGGACTAAGATTTAGTAAATCAATCTGGCAACTGCTGTGGGACATAAACAGTAAAGCTACTGTAAAAGATGAAAGTAAATTACCTGCTGAATTCTCTCACTCACGGACCTCTAATTCATGCTTAAGTCAAATGAAAAAACTTGTACTTTGATTGTAGCCAAGGAAAGAGCATGCAGCAGTCCTGCTGCTATTTCAAAGCAGACAAAAATTAAAGTTTGTTTCTCAGCAATTAATTACTACCTCACAATTTAAAACAAAAAAAATTCTGAAGTTGCACTAGTCCTCAAACTGGTTTGAGCTGAATACCTGGAAAACATGTGGAGACACAACCATAACTTTCCTCTGCTTATTTCTGTATATTGTTCCTGGCAAAGAGGGACACCTGGAGCTAGCCATTTTTCAGCACTGTTACTATTCTGAGTATAATGCCTGGCAGAAAGCCACGCGCGGCATTAGCAGCTCACTGAGCCCTCTGCCAACATCTGTGCGTGCTTCGCTCTGAAGAGCTGTGGGCTCTGAAGAGATTTTGGCACAGTTAATAGGCTGATGGACGAACATTGCAGGTCTACATACCTCCAAACTAACTGGAGAGAGGGTGGGGGCTGCAGAGAAGGGTACAGGAGGTGCTTCACAGCCAGAAAAACATCTATCATGCAGGCGCCGCTGTGACCAAACACATCAGCGGTGAGAAGATATGATTTCACCGGGAGAGGAATGTGAGGGCTGAGGCACATTTCAAGGCTGGTGCATACAGTATAGCTGTGCAAGGCATGACAGGATTGGTGCAGATGACTCTAGGGGCCCACAGCAAGTGAGAGCTGAAGTCAAGGCCCTTTAAAAGATCGCTGAAATCCTCAGCTATGCGCTTTGATGAAATATTCCAAGTTGCTGAAAACTTTCAAGTGAAAAACTAATGAACAGTGGGAGAAAGTGAAATTATAGCCACTTTCTTCAAAAAGAAGTAACATTTTTTTATTTCTTGGCATCTAGATGAAACGACATGCCAAGCTTGGGGCGGTTTTGTTGTTGTCTGCTGTTGCTTTCTCTCTGGAGGCCTACAGGAGAGGCCATGAGGAAGCAATCAGTCCATCGATGAGCAGGCTCGTTGGGTTGGCTGGATCCATCCCCCAACCCTCCCACCGCTGCTCTCCAATGTCCTCCAGGGCTCTGCAGAGATTCAATCAATCACCACAAGCAGGCAGAATACCCCAGACATACCAAATCCTGCCCCACATTCCTGCTAAGTTTGTGTTAGTTTTTCTCCCCACTGAGAAGTCAACAGCTCACAGGGAGGAAAAAAAAACAGCAAATTCCTTTAAGAGAAGTAACTTACAATCGTCTGAGTTGATCTACAAGCTGAATCGAGGGAATATTTGCGTTAATCAGCTGCATGAAGAAAGTGTAGATGAAAGAAGGTGAAACAGTTTGTAGCAGATGAACCCACCGCTGGACAAAAAATTCTTAACACCCTGAATATTATGGTTCTTGTTCTCAGTAGGAAGCAATTATTTCACTGTTTTTTTGTTATTTTTTTGTTTTTCATTTTTTTATTTAATTTTAGTTAAATGGCTAAAAATTGTTTTTAAATGAACTCAAAGTTGTGGAAGTACAGTGCCTGGAGACTCTGTAGCCTTTATAATGCCCCTTTTACACTGGTCAATAAACCCGTTTAAACCCGCGTACAATCGGCTTTTGGTGACAATATGTGTGGTTTTGTTTGATCATGAGCGCTGGTTCAGTTAGGGAGGTGTGAACGCACAAGTGAAATCAGATGCAGATTAAAAGAGTGAATTCTGGTGCACCCTTACAACATAACTCCCAGGACACTCCCAGTGCGTCAAATATAGGAAGCAAATTAATGAAACTGATTTTCTTTTTTGCCTTTGTCATGAAAAACATGAAAAAACCATGACCATGTTTCCACTTGGACCGAAGCAGTAGTCTGGTAGTTACATAGTAAAAAAATATGAATAAAAAACTGTGCTATAATTGCTATCCGACTCTTGAAGCACGTTATTTAAGTTTATTTCTGCCTTCGATTGTTTGTTTACACACTGTGAAGTGCTGTATGAGATGTGCTTGGGAACACAAGGATGAACTCAACCTTAAAAAACATTATAAAAACATATGATCCATCTTCTATGGGGGTTATGAAAATGACTGAAGCAAAACCTAATGGAGAAGGAGAAAGAGAGGCATGATAAATCAGTTTTACAAGTGCACATGGCGAGTTGCAGTTTAATCCCAGTTCTGCTGCATTGCACTGCAATACTCCAGTCATGAAACAAGAACACAACACTCGTTTTTTCTGAAAGAAAAACTGTCACATGAGGGCAATTAAACTGCAACAACTGGGTCACCTATGCTTGCTCACAGATGACAACCATGCAACTTCTAACAAGCTGTCAAATGACATAATTAAGAAGCTTAAAATGAATTAAAAAGAGCAATTAAAATCTTACACAGAAGGTTATTCTCAAGCTACATGACTTCTGTTAAACTGAATTATATTTTCAGTTATTAGTTGTGACCTCTGTGGTACTTACTGTAGTACAAACAACTGCAATACATGTAGATAAAGGGTTCATAGTTTTACAGAATTACATTTAATCACTTCGCTGTACAGCCAGGGGGAACAGAGGGATCAATCAATATTCTATTTATTAGCCTAGTTTCTTTCTAGCTCAATCCAATTTATCGACACATTATAATTAAAAAGGTTTAAGACCTAAGCAAAGGGAGCATTGTGAAAATGTGTTTTTATAAAAAAAAAACTTCTTTGTATCTGCAGAAGCATAAAAGGTGTCCTTTGAAATATTAAAGCATCTGATTACACTCTGATACTGCATAGAAGGACATGTGTTACATTTTTAGTGCTTTAGGAATAAATGACCCTGACATTTTAAGCACTGAGCTGGAGTTTCTCCTTCAGCCATGGTGCCCTCTTTTTTTTAAAATACAAATGAGCTACTGTCTGATGAAAGGACAAGCCTCACACCTCTGTGTAACTGTTACAGGTGCAATAAACCACTCACTGCATACGTTAAAGAAAACAATTAAGCTGCATATACCCAATGAACCGCATTGTAAGATCACAATGCCGCAGAACAACAGAGCCATTAAAGTTCAGATAAATGTCCCACTGGGTAATAGATGATGAGGAGGCAAGGAGGAAGCACTGAAGTACGGAACTGCAGACAGGAGGCAGGCAGATACTTTATCTAAAGACTATCAAAAAATTGACTAAAGGTGTTGCCTTTGCAGAATTAAAAATGCATATTACTAAAAAAGAACACTGGAAAAAAAACTATAAACATAAGTTCAATTTACTGATAGACTGACCAAGAAAAACTCAGGAAAAACCAACAAAGAGGATTTAAGTTGATTTAGCAAACAGAAAAAGAATGGGAAGGGAGTAGAGATGTCTGCACTGAGCATAAACCAGTTTTTACAGTATATTATTTAAAACTTCATCCAGTTTCATTGGTTTGTTTTTTTTTTTCTTGTACGCAGTGCAGCATATCTGAAAATATTTTTTTATTCTACTGAAACCCCAAAAGAGATAAATCAAACGTTCTTGTGACTTGGAAACACTGCTGGCCATATCTAGCGTAGCAACAGTTGGAAGAAATTGCCTCCTGGGCACAGCAGCCTGCAGCGCACTGATTGGTCAGACTTATTATCTCTTGGGATGCAAAAACTTCTTTCCAGCAGAGCACACAACTTCTTTGTTCTACAATGTCATTTGAAGGACATACAGACAATGTGCAACAATTAAGTCCAATTTTTACAAAATAATAGCCTAATAATAGGCTATAATGATATAGCCTAATGCACATTCTGAGAATTTGCAATAAGGAAATTCTGAGGGCAGATTTCCGTTTCTGTCCTGACCAATCAATAAGTACTGTTTTGTTCTCCCCATTCTTGGCAAAACCGCCCCGAACTAGGAATGACAAATCAGCTGTGACATTGTCGAGGTGCATAGTCTGCTTGAGTAAAATGCAGTGTGCAAGTAAACAAAAGCAAAGGAATGTGTGACATTCCCAAAGTGAGTCCCCCAGATTAACATTACATGTCACGATTAGCCTAAGCTTCTTTTTTAATGTAGTCAAAAATAGCTAAATTCTTTTTGGCCTTACATTTCAAGGTTTCCACTGAACAAGGGTTGAATCTTCTCTCCAGTTTATAACATATGTGTAGTTTTTTCTACAGCAGAGCACCTTCTCACAACAGCAAACAGACTAGTTTATTTACACTAAATCAGGTAATAGAAAGGTGTTTATTTAGCATTTCTCTGGCTTTTCAAAACTATGATTTAAAACTGGGCTTTCATAAAGAAAACAATTATTATTTGTCAGACCAACCATATAACACACATACTATCACTAAGCATATATATTTTTGTGTTCCTATCAACAACCACTGGCAGATCCTCAAAGTTTAATGCCAAACATAAAGTGTTTGCTTTTATCAGCTCATCTTTTCTGGTTGGGTTTTCGTAGTATGTTTAGAAATGTTTGTGTCCCAAGCGAGAAATTGAATTATATCTATTTTTTCCTCTGAATTAAGATGAGTGTGACTTTCATCTCTTTGTCTACAGATTAATGAGTTTGTGTCCTCACTGAGAAGAGGAAGTGTCAGTTAACAGTGAAAGCGTAACCTTGGTCAGCAGGAAACTGTTGAACACTTTGCCTGAGGGGAACTGACACATCTGCCTGGGCATGAATATCCCATGAAGGGCCTTTTTATGTGGAAATTTAAAAAGAGCACACATCTTTTAACTTGCAAATGAGAAAACATCAGCTGGCTTTTAGGAGTAGCGTATCAATTAAATTCGCTGTTTGCAACTTTATCTTAAAGGTGAATGAAGTTGTTTTCTGTTGTAGATTGATGGGGGAAATGGGGCTTCAGTCTAATTAACACTATAGACATAAATGTGCTCACTGATTCCTGCTGTGGGGAAAACATCTCTGACATGAGATGCAACAACGGCTTCATGCCATAATCAAATGATTTAATGTCTCAAAGTTATTTGTTTTCAATCAGTTCAATGATCTGTAATTGTCCGATTCACCAATTCACTCCATGCTTTTCTACACTAAGCCAACTGGGAAATATGTGGAGTATCTGAAATGTTGGAGAACATCTGTCTGGTCTTTTTCTGTCCTGCCAGATCTCAGCAAAACTTTTTTTCATTCACAATGTTGAATCATCGAAGTGATTGGCTGTTCCGGGTAGCTGAGGAATCCAGTTAACTTTGTTAGTGTGGTTTCTCCTGAGGCTTTCCTCCGCATCCTCTTATTTTTTTCCAGAACAAACGCATCAAGCATTGACAACTCCAATCCCACAACTACATTCTCACACACAAACAACTGAACAACAGTGCTATAACTCAGTAATCACTGCTTTACATACTGTAACTTTTTTTTTTATTTACACCGCTCTCTGGTTTCCATGCTTAGTACTTCAAATAGACTCCAGCTTCCTTGTGGACAGGTGAGTCTTCGCAGGCTGTTGGATATGTACTTATGTGTGTGTATGAGGGACTCTTCACATTGCAGTGGAATAACAGATGCATATTGAATGTTAGTGTGTCATCAAAATGAGTAAAAGTACAGAGTTTTCATGTCAAAAATTGATGTTGTATTGCTTTTACAGAGCCAGTGTAACCCACATGCTTAAGAGAGATCATACATTATTCTAACCAATAACACTGTTTTGTCTCGGCTGATTCAGCAACTTGATGTGTAAGCACACACTGCTGCATAGCAAAGCTACCTTTGTTTGGTGTGAGAAACCAAAGGAAAACAGTGGAAATGATGCCCATCTTGTGTAGATAAGGTAAAGCAGCTATTATTGAAAAGAGGTAGTGATAAACAGTAATACTCAAGTCCTATTTACATTATATTTTCATGCAAAATCCTAATTTTTTCTTTGTGTTTTTGAAAAGAAAATAGCACTTAAACAACAGCTGAGTGGGGTCCTGGCTAGAAAAGTTTGAGAACCAGTGATCTAGTATTTATAATCCATGTCTTTGCTGGCAGCATAGTGCTTTTTAAAAAAAAAAAAAAAGATTCAGCAGCAAAAACAGAACACAGAGGTCAACAATTATTATTTTTCATGCTGTTCAATGTTGTTGTCGTTAAAAGATTCTAGTTTGTGTTTACATGGACAGGATTTGCTTTGCACTAGTTAGTTTTCCCACTTAAAACTCTGTTATGTGCAAATGAGAAGCCAAAACTTTTGTGTTTTACTGTCTCAGCATTGCCATGTAGGTAGTTCAGTCATTACAAGAAAACTTGCGTAAAAGGGTTCAGGCCTGTTGGAGAATATAAGAGGCCATACTAAAGACTGATAAACAAAAAAACAACCTCTATTGCCTTAGATAGTAGAGTTTGGTTTGTTTAAAAAATATATCAATAAATAGTTACACCTATACCCTGTTTTCCTGAAAAAATCTCAAGAAATAGGGTCCTTGTACATGTATGCCCCAAATAGAAATCTTGTATTTAAATAGCCAAATTTTAATTTCCTGATTCATTAAAATAATGGTCTTAGATATTTGGTTTAAAAAAAAATCTAGTTAGTCAAAAACACTTGAAATCTGGAAAAAGCATGCTAAACATGTTTATTCATATTATTTAAATGCGACAGTTTATGACATAATAAGACTCTCTTAACAAAACTTCTTAAAAACTTTGATTATATATTAGATAAACTGGCCATTTAATTTTAACACTTTAATGTTGAACAAAATTAGGACAATTTTAAGTGATTGGTATAGTATAGTATAGTGTTGTATAGCGTAGTGTAGTATAAG
>JAVQJG010172955.1:0-11869 GCA_036024015.1 Craterocephalus amniculus
GTATGGGCTCATAAAAATTCATATAGGCAAGTGATTTAGTGGTGAAGATGGAACCGGACTTTAAAGACGCAGTGGAGGACAGAAAGAAAGAGAGAGGCATACTGCAGAGTGATAGAGGAGGAGGAGGTGGGAGCTTTAGCCGCCCTGCTTGCAGAGGGGTGTTTGATGTAATCCAGGAAGTTAGTTCAGTAACCCCATCTCTCCGTCCCTTCGTCTTAGTGAAGGACAGGAGAAGGAGGGATAAAGGAGGCCCTTGTCTAGAGAGCCAGGGGTTTTCCACATCTGTCCTCCGCATTGTAGCCAGCCTCTCTAAACAGCTCAGGAGTCTGTTATGGCTGAGGGAGGCACACACACACACACACACACACACACATACACACAACAGCTATGTCTATGTGAGCCTTGTGGAACGCTTTAACACTGATTGCAGTTAAGCGTTAAATCATCCATACTAAAGTTACCAGAGAGAGAAAACACATCAGGCCACAATTCATAGCTGGGCCATGTCTGTATTTGGTGTATGCGTGTAGGAGTGCACGCATGTGTGTGTGTGTTTATGAAACGCCAGTCACGCAACACTGCTCCGACTGCTGAAGGGATCCCTGTTTTCTTTTTTCTCCTGTCCCTCTCTTTTTTTTCTCCTCTGGAATTCTCTCAAACACGAACTCTTTTTTTCTTCAGGATATTTGAGAGGTTGCCCCCACACCCCACTCAACACTGTGTTGCCACCGTTGCCCACCCACCCCCAAACCCACCACTGAGAGCTGTAACATGGCGAAATCCTTCAAACTTTCATTAGGTAGGTGTGAGAGTTCAAGACTGAGCTGAGTGCAGGGAGGGAAAGGGGGGGGGGGGGTCATCCACATCTGCTTGTTTCTGCCCCTTGTGGTTAAAAAGAGCATTGCCAAAAACACTATAGCATTTTTCAGTTGTTTAAAAGAACAGTGGAGAAGAATAGAGGGTTTTTTCTTCTTTTTTTTCGCCTGGAAAAATAATCATAACAGAGAGAAATCCTACCAACACCAACTTCAAAAATAGAATTCAAAGTTACACAGAACTAGTTACAACTCAGGCTGATTCTAGGCTGTCATAACCAAAGCTTATGAAATTGTAGCCTCCACAATGCATGGCTTTCTATTTCTTGCCTGGAATTTGTTCGATGTCAGTTCCTTAGCCAAGCAGTCACTCAACATTTTTTCTTTCATTCTCTCTATTTCAACCATTTTATGCCCATCTCAGCAGGCCCACATGTCATTGTAGTGGGCGTTTGACAATCAAACACATTTCAGCGTAATTGCCACCTCATAACGTCATAATTACCATACACGCAGCAGCTCTCACTTCTGAGAGGCTTGACAATAATGGGTAAGCTGTAATGATAGGTGTGTATCATGGCACGCGCGCACATATATACAGACATACACGCACAATCCAAAACAACATTGTTCCCACAAGCCTGTCCTCTCCCTGGCCCTGATTTTTCCCTTTTCTTTTCTTTTCTTTTTTTTTTTTTTTGTCATTTCTCTTCCTGTAGATATCTCCCATTTAATTCAATTAAAAATGTTAAACAACCTAATTGGAAACAACTGGCCACAAAAATTAAATTACATAAACAAAACTATTCTGACAGATTACGTCTAATATTAGGCATCTGGGCCTTATTAGGCTCCAGTAATAACAGCTCCACCACATTCAGCGGACAAGGGAGCAAGTTATTTTCTGCTGTATTAGCTTTGACTGGACATGCAAGCAGAAGGTAGGTTGTGTGTCGGTGTGAGTCTGTGTGTGTTTGTGTGTGCACGTATAGGAGCTGTGCGCTCCACAACAGAGCAGTGTTTATTTATCCTTCATTAGGGAAGGAGCAGACATGAAACCCAAAAAGGTCCCGCTCCCCCCTTGGTGATTCCTTCTCCTCTCCCTCTGGCCCGATTAAAAACACATGGAAATGAGACATATTTTGGGTGAAACGAGGAGTGGAGGGGAGTGGAAGTGAAGAAGTGGCAGCAACTATATATATGGATTTTTTTCGACTTTAAAGTACAGCTTTATAAATCTTAAAAGCTATAATGTGGCGCGCGGATGTGCAGAGCGCTGGATGTACTGTACATCATCGAGTTGCCTGCTGCCCTGCCATACAGGGCATTCCTGTGCAAAGACTGTTAGTGAACAATGGGTGGAATGAGAGATTCACTGTGGCAGGTAAAGACCTGCATGTCGAACCACCAGGCTTACAGCTATGGTCCAGCACCCATCCACAAATTCAGGAGCTACCGCTGCAGCTAGTCAAGGTCAACCCTCTACCTTAAACCTCCTCTCTGAAACTTTCTCTCTGATCTCCACCTGACACTCGAACTGCCTCTCGCTATCAGCCTTTCTCCCCCTCCCACTCTCTCTCCCATGCTGTGGTTTCAGCCCGTGTCATCACATCAGAGTCGACAGCTCTAATCACTGTGCAGAGCGGACAGGCTGTAAAACATGGCAGGGACTGACAGCAGGGCTCAACACACGCACCTTTCATCTTCTGTTACCAACACACAGACTCTCACATACATACCCGAGTATATTTAGATGTAGAGATACACAATGGCAAACATATTAATGCAACAGAGTGGACATCTGCACAGTTATCTGTGGATGCTACCACCTGCAGTAAACAAATTCAGAGAGAGGTCATTTTTCAACAGTCCCTTCTGGGTGTGTTGCCGGCATAGTTTTGTTTCTGAGTAACCCAAACATGGCACTGCTCAGGGAGGACCCTGGTAAAAGGAATCTGTCAGTCATTGTCTGATCCATGTAATCCTCAGGTAAGGCAGGAGCTTTATAACAGAAGACTGTCCCAGGCCAAACACAGCAAAACACACACATTTCATGGGTTATGATAATGATAGATGAAGGTGTCATTTCTTTTTACAATACAGGATTTCGAACTTTGTCAAATCATGTTCAGTTTATTCTTCCTGTTCATTAAGTCCACATGTGGCAAGATAAAATTACTGAATCTATTTTTAAAAAGGCTCATGCATTTCAGACACGACCTCAGTGCAGTGGGGGCTTCATAATTACAGACCCGCTATTTTATTCTGGTTGTACAAACAAATACTGGGTGGACAGCACACAAGTTTATGTGCTGTAGCTTCATTACAAGTAGTGACTCCAGCTGTGAACTTTCAATAATTTACAATTTAATAATAATACATTTATATTATGAAAAATCAGGAATGAAATATTTCTGTACAAATTATCTTGTGGTAAACTTGGTAAACAAATGTTTGTGACATGGAACCTGTGACACAGCAATGTCTTGTTGGTGTTTAACTCAGAGTGATGCTAGAATGTAGCCTCGTGTCAATACAGGCCCAGACAGTTATGCAGAAAAGTGAATGTGAGTTCCAGTTTGTTTGCTGAACAGCTGTGCACTATTTGTTACAATGATGACCCTCTTATTGCTTCACCATTCTGCCTTAAACTTAGACGCTGACTAGAAAAGAGCCAAGAAATAACAGTAGAACCAGACATCTCTATGCTATAGTTCATAGACGAGATGTCTGAAAAAAATAGTTTATGTGCCAAACCTTTGATGTAATGTGTAACAAGTTTGGTGTGCACACAATATGGTGAATGAAACATTTCTGAATGTTGAAGAGCAAAACAATACAGTTGACTCATATATTGTACTTACTGGGAGTAAGGGTACATTCACACCAGGGTAACCTCAGGGACTGGCTTTAAGTAGGCAGGGAATTAGGCTGCACTTAAAATGGATCAAACCACCTGGACAAGGTCATGCAGTTATAATTTATTGTGTAGGGAGATTCACATTTAGACACAAATATTTGGTAAATGCTGAGTACAATGAGAAAGGAAGCAATAAAACCAAGGGTTAGATAATGAAAAGGCAGACAGGAAGCAGTTCTCAGATGATGTTTTATAATCATCAAGGGGTGAAAAAGTTACTTTAGGCTTCAAAACATTTGATCGGTATCAGCAGGATATATCAAACAGCGGTACGCTTATTATCAAGACTGCCACGGCTTAAATCGGTAACAAATTTTTCACTAAAAACAACAAGTTCTTTCTCATTTAGTACAGTTGGCTTCTTCAAGCAGTTAGCTTAAACAGCCAAAGCTGGTGCTGTAGAATAAGTCAATGCTAAATGTAAAAAGAGAACATCTTATCACTGTTTATCTTTGATCTTTGTGGACAAGATTGCAAAGTAGTGCAATCTGAAATGTTTGGGTATTTATGAATTTTGTCATTCAAAGCAAGAAATTTTCATTGAGTTATATAGGTATTCAAATCATTTTTAAGCCTGGATGAGGAGAAAGAACCAGTGCCTCTCAAGGTTGGTCTGATTGTAGTTGAAGTGGATTGCTGTCCTTGCACTGTCCAGTCCTTGTAGGTTCTCTAGTGTTTGTGAGTGTCTGTGCATGAGCGAGTGCACATGTGTGCATATCCCATCCATGCTTGCATCCATCGACACAGTAATAAAACAACATTTTTATTGGCAGCCACTGTGCTCCCCATACAAAGGACGTCTGAGTTTCACGTCTGGAATTCATTAAGGACACAGCATTCAGTGAGACAACAATATCAAACACTGAATACAGGTTTAAGAGTTTAAACAGGTTTACTCACCTAAACTGGATTCAACTCAGAATGAAATAGGCAAATAGTTCCAAATCAAAAGAGCTTGTCTTCACGCACAGATAATCAGTATGCAACAACAATGTTTGTATCACTCAAAAACATGTTTTTCGTACATATGAAAGAAAATTGTTGCCAAAGAATAGAGCTGGTTAAACCGTCTCAAATTATTTGTCCTTGAGCATTATTAGAGTGCAGAATAACGCTGATGTTTTCCATCCCAAATGTAGCCGTGAGGAAAGATTGAGATCTTTAAACCACCTGAGCACCACACTGAATTTCTCCTGCCTCCAGTTAATGAAAATACAACACAACCTCTATTTAATGATGATAGTGTTAAAAGAGTGATGCTTGTCAGGAGGAGCAAGGCTATACTTTCCTAACAGTTAAACTGACAGTGACATATTTTACCTGTCAGACACAGACCAATATCCATTTAATGATGTATTGATCGGGGACAATTGTGTGTTGCTACCACTGCTCGCAAACTTTGTCTAAGTTGAAATAAAGACGTGTGTCAGAGCTGTAACAGCTTTCCTGTGCTCATACAGGGAACAGTTTCAGTGATGTTCATATCCTTTTCATTGTCGCCCTAAGGGTTCAGTGGCTAAGGGGGACCAAGAGGGTGAAGCTATGCGTGTGTGTACATGTACTGTGTGTGCGTGTGCGTGTGTGTGTATGAGTGTCAGGACACAGGATGGCTTTGGAAGATTTATCACTGCTTGATCAGGTTGCGGGTGAGTTACTACTTTTACCCCCCCAACCCCCTCCTCTGCCCAGGGGCCAAAGTGCTACATCAGCCTCTATATGACACATGCATCACACACACACATACAAGCATGAACGTCCACACTGCAGCTCCATATATCAGTGTGTCTATGACAGGCTCTGTGTGTGTCTCCCCCATCATCTGGCCATTGGACAGTAATAGTTGGGAGAGGAGAGTAAGGTTTCCCTGTGGGCTCAATACAACAGCGTTTATTACACACACAACAGAAGCACCATCCTGGCCCTGCCATTCACTGGAGAGGTGGAGAACGAGGAGAGGGAGTCGGAGGGAAGGAAAACAGGCAGCCATAACTGGGTAGGGAGCGCAGTGTGTTGGGAGTTCAGTGTAACTTTGGGCTCTCTGTTAACTGTTTATGTGTTCATTCAATTCTGTATGGAGCATGGGTGTTTACAGCTCCACCTGTAATGGCATCATATCAAATACGGAGTTGTTTCTTTAATGGAAGAGAACTTAAAGGGAAACTAAAGTGGCTACAACTCTTTGTATGATGTGAACAGCTTATTTAACTTAACTGAACCCAATTAGTTTAACATGTTCAAAATTCTAAAGACTTCAAATCAATCAATAACTTTTTAAGGTAACCAAGCACATTAAACCAGAAATTAACATTTGTTTTATATTATATAATTATATTATACATTTACATTTGTAAATTCAATTAAAAGTTGCATGTTGATGTGATGGTTTGCACCGTCGCCTCACAGCAACAGGGTCCATGATCTAAACCTTGGCTGGAGAGTTTGCATATTCTCCTTGTACAAGTGTGGCTTCCTTTCAAACTCTAGCTTCCTCCTATGGTCCAAAAACGCGCACTTTAGGTAAACTGGTATTTCTAAATGCTTCCTGCAGTGAGATAGTGTGGATTACGTCTCTACATTGGAATAAGCAGGTTTTGCATTTTATGTCCAGTTTCTTCTGGTAGTTGAAATTAGCCATAAACTTTAGACATACTTTCTTACTCATCATGTGCAGTTTTTGCTGTATTTTTTCAGTGTAAACATTGAAATTATCAGTGATTTTGTTCTTGTTTGTAAAAAAAAGAGGAAAAAAAATTCACACACAGATGCAGACGGATTCTGTGTTGTGATGCATATTGAGAACATGACTTTATTAGATATTTAGTGCAGTAGGATATGCAATATAATTACACTTCATCAACAGCCGTAGCTGGAAGCAGCTGTTTGTCAAAAGATAAGAGTGTAGTTTAGAGATGGAGCAGAGTATGATCACATTTAAACTAAAAGGTACCTCAGATAAACTTCCCCTGGTAATTGCTTACATTAAGACAATTAGTTTTTTGTAAGATGTGTGTTTATTGATACAATGTGTAACTATTTGTAATTTGTTATTTTTTACTGGCAAAATCACATATACCTTTCATAAATATGTATTTTATCTTAGTCTAATCACAATCACATCCAAATAAAAGCTTTCTGGTAGCTTAGAATGAGTTGTTTATAGATACATAGGTGATGGTGCATAGGTGGCAATAACATGCTCATGGTGCCAGAAAGTACTCCTTGTTTGTTTGCATTCAATTAGCGCATCACTAGATGAGAATTATTGTCACACACTAGGACTTTAAATACTTTTATTGATATGTACATTATGAATGATCTGTCTTAATCTGTTCTACTTTATAGGTTTGTACTTTATACTTTAAAGCCCAGGTTTTGTACCAACATATTTCTTGCAGAATAACATATTTCAGACATTAGAGGGGTATCAAATGGATTGATAGAAACATCCATCATTTCTGTATTGCTTATCAAGCAATACAGAAATGGTTTAGGAGAAGGTCAACTGCTTTTTTGGTGCAAGTATTGCAGATCCTTTGCTTTTAGTTAATACCTAAATAATTTAAGACCAACTCTTTCACCTTTAAGTGTTTCTCCCTAGATCCAGGCTAACAGTGTCTTTTCTCCAGTTCTGCACTCATCACATAAAGGATGAAGTTCTTGTTGTCAAAATCAGAAAAAGACCGAGCTAATCACTTGTGAAGGAAACACGTGAACTGGGAATTATGGCTGAAAAACATAGATTTGGTTCATTCACTTTTAGAGTTAAGGGAAAGAAATGAAAAGAGCCTTAAACAATACTTTCTGACACAATGGCACTTTGCAGATTTGATCGAGGATAATAGATTCTTCTCCTGCTCCTGATACTGCTGAGGTTCCCCTGAGTGAGCCTCTTCAGTTACCCTCACAGCAGGATTAGGATGCATGAAAAAGGGGGTTTCACATGCGGGACACAGGGATCTACATCATGTTTACGTGGCACAAGACATAAGCGAATAGGCTGTAATTCCCCGGTTTAAGTCCCTTATTTCCATTTTGTCATGTCTGAGTGCTTGTCATGCTTTTGAACAAACATTGACATAATTAAAATGCAAATGCAGTTTGGTGGTGGTGGAGACAGAGCAAGATCTCTAAGCTGATATGCACACAGATACAGACGCACAGAAGGAGAAACACACAAACAAAGACGAATCCTTAACAGAAAACACTCACGAGCAGAAACCTGACAATGAAGGTTTAGAACAAATATGTGATTTGAGAAAAACATCAGGACCATGTAAGTGGGTTTTTGTTCTGATACTGTGAGAGCCCTGTTGTAGATGTCGGTATGTGTGTATGTCCATACGCACACAGACAAGACTCCATGGGCTACAAGCTCCCAAGCCCCTGGCCTTTATTAAGAGCAGTTGTTTGATGAGAAAAGGAGCCGGCCTTCACTCCAGGGCCCGGCAGAAGCCTGGGGAGTGGGTAAGTGGGTTAACCCAGAGGCCCAGACAAAGCCAGAGGAATGGATAAGTGGGTCACCCGCCCTCAGCTGAACACTCAAAGGATCCACTCTGACTCCTCTCCCTTTTATTATTAGAGTTGGTCTAATGTGTGAAGGGACCTCAGGAAGGAACACAGCACACATCTCTGCATGGGGAAGCCAGCTTGTGTGTATGGGAATGTGCTCACATATACGTGTGCATGTACGTGTGTGTGTGCGTGTGTGTGTGTGTGTGTTTGGAGTTAAGATGGAGAAAAAGCAGTGGTCCTTAAAGACCCTAAGAAATTTGAAGCACCAAGCTGAGACTAACAAGATGCTATAGAAAAAACAAGAAAGAAGAAACTGATATGAAAAGGATGATGGCCATTACAGGGCAACACACTGTATTGATTGCAAAAGAGTTAAACATTAAAGACCCAGAGAAGAAAATTCATGCAGCTGAACTGACAGAAAAGGTTCATATAACATGGATAAATCTGAGAGATACTAAACGTTTATCAGTTTATAAAAATATGCTGTTACCAGATGTACATAGCCTTTGGCCTTGAAAATTGAAACCAATTCAAATGTTCCTTTCTTTTAGAATCCTTGCGAGAGGAGCCACTGGATGCAAACAGAAATACTGTACCCACTTTTCTCCACTTATTACCTCAAGTGACATTTTTGTGTAAATTTATGTTCTCAGTTGGTATTTCTTGGTCCTCTTCAGTATATCATCAGATAATTTTATAAATCATATCCCCATTAAGTGTAAAATGGACAATTAACTGGCAGATGGTTAAGGGCATGGCTTCACTAATTAACAAGATATCACTATGTGAGTGTAGGGTCTACTGGATTTTGCATTGCAATGACTTCTGATCTAGTTTGTTGGTTTGATCAAATTGAAATGACAATAGTCAAGGTACCAAACTTGAAGCTTTAAAAAAAAAAAGTATCCAGCAACAGGTGTTTGTAGCTGTCTTTCGATTGCCCCTGGAATTGCACAAAACCTAGATATCTCAATAAAAATCAGGGAGTGGAAACATCTACATTTTGAAAAACTTCTCAAATGTGGCTGAAAAGTTTTTACGATTTCAGGAAGAGGTTTTTCAGACGTATCCATATAGAAGTATTTCGCCAAAATGTAATGTAAACAGTTTTCCGCATCTCCACCAGACGTAACGTAGAGGATCACATGACAAATTTGTTTAAAGCAAAGATGCTGTGAAATGTATGAATGGAATAGGATACGGGAATCTTTCTACAAATAATTAAAGAGAAATATAAAACTGCCATCCCTGATAAGAAAGAAAAGCAAAATGCTCTAAAATGTAAAATCTTAAGGAATGCAGTGCAACACACCTGGTGCAAGCTAAATTCTGCTTAGGATCAAATACAACACAGGCTTGGGTCAGTCTTGGGATGAACTAGTGTACAATATTCATCAATTAAAAATAAGACCTAAATACATAGGTTAGAAAGCAGCGTGGGAAAAATACCTCACATTGTGAATTTTAACTTTCATTCTTATAGCCACATCTCTCTTCAAAGCAGCTAAACTAAAAAAATCTTGTGTGTAACTTGTGTGTACTTTTTAATGGTGGATACTCTTCTCTATCTCTATTTTACACTCCCGGTCTAATACTCTTTCCTTAAAAAGAAGCAATAGTATTGTTGTACATGTAACACATACCAAAGTGCAAAAGCTTCACCACAGCATGGGGTTGCATGGTAGGCCGCACAATACACACACATGCACACACAAGCACAAACAAACACACAGATACAGCGGCAGATAGTTCATTGAGAAGATCAGCAGGAGGATCAAGCGTAAAGCCCCTTGTGTAATGGAAAGGCCTTTGATGAGGAAGAATACAAACAGTGTAACCACACCAACATAACATGCACACACACTTCCACACACAAACCAATTCGTTGATTTTCTCCTGGCTGTAATTATGTTCTCACCACAGTCTCAATAAGACTTACTTTTATTCATCTGGTACCATCTAGTTTCCTGCCATTTGTCAGGCAGTCAAAGATTACCGAATGACTTTTACTCCTCTAATTTTGAGTGACACACAACATGCGCACACATGCGCACACATGTGCAAACACACGGAGGCAGAGTTCCCATGTAAAAACAAACAGAACGGCTCTTTGTATTCCGCCGCACATCACCACAACACAGATCAACAGTCCCTGAGGTAACGGCCAAAATAAAGATCTCATTACTTTACTGTCTCCCTCTCCCTCCATGGCTTGTCAGCTGCCAGACCCTGACGTCTCCTTTCATGTTGGCCAGGCCTCTGAGAGGAGCTGAGAGATGCTGAGAGGCGCAGAGAGCCTCCCAGGGCTTTGAGCAGCGTTTGATTCCTGCTAGATAATAGCTGGTTCACTGTCAGCCGCAGGATGATCAGTTAAATCCTTAATCACTGCCTGTCCACTCACATGACAGTTATTTTAGGGGCTCTTTTTCTGGACCCTCTACTCTCGCTTTACCGCGCTCCACCTCGCTCCCTCCCACCGCAAAAAGTAATCCCCCAAGAGGCAGCAAAATAACAGAACTCTGCGGAGGGGTTTAGGGATGTGCAGTAGGGACAACAGTGGAGGGAGGTGGGGGAGTTAAAGCGGCAATATGTTTGTCAGAGGTGGTTAGATGGTGGAAAGATTTTTTTTAAGTAAAAGAAAGAAGAGGGAGAAAAAAGTAAAGATAAGACCAAACTGAGAGGAACTTGTCTTTGACATGACACGTTCAAGACCAAAGTAGATGGCGTGCCCCGCCCCCGCTCTCCTTACCTGCCTGTTTTAAAGGACATTCAAAGGCCTTGAAGAAAGACAGTTAAGGTGTTGTCTGTCAAACTGCTCTGTACCAGTGTCACAGGCTGAGCTCTTTGCCAGAGATGAGCGTTCCATGTTCGTGTCCGATCCACGGCCTTGATCAAGGCTGCTCCACGGTGAGGTGCTGCCACTGCTGACAGCCTCGCCTCCATCCCCCACCTGCCTCCATCTGGAAGACGGAGACGGTTTCAGTCTGACAAAGATAGAGGTTTGGGGGCTGGGTGGAGCTGGTGGGGGAAAACTTCATGTGCAGTTTGACTACAGAGGAATCAGAGAAAGTTTTGGACAGCCTGGACATCCTGATGATATCGTGTGCTAAGTTAGGATCTTTGAAGTGTCCATAACCTGAAAAGAAGAGTCTGGAAGTTCTGTGCCCTTGAAGGACATGAGGGATCACATACTGCATTGATATGCAGACTCATTATTTATCATATAATCTAATACTTAAATATTGAACGTCATCTTGATGGTGTAATTTTTACACAATAGAAATATCATAAAGTATGTTTTAAATTAGATCATTTTTTGCTGTTAAGTGACCACAAGTTGTGGATTTCCCTCTGATTTATCAGGTGTAATGTTGTAATTTAATGTCCATATGACATTTGAAGGTTTTATCAGATATATTATATGTTACTGCCTGAAACACACTTTGATAGGCTGCCAGTTATTTAAACATTGTGCTCACCAAATCTCACACGAATTTTTGAGAAAGCTCAGAAGTAAATATCATAAGAAGGTTATTTCACATCAATATGACGTGCACTGCCTGACCAAAGAAAAAAGTGGTGTGGGGGGGGGGGGGGGGGGGGGGGGGGGGGGGGGGGG
>JAVQJG010172961.1:0-19305 GCA_036024015.1 Craterocephalus amniculus
TATTTAGAATACAGTACTAAAATTAGGAATGTAACGGAATACGATACAGAATACATTTTAAAGTGGGTATTCAGTATTCTGTACCTAAATACATTTTGGAAGTATTCTCCCCAACACTGCCTGTTAGTGCTCATTCTCATGCAATCGGTGTGGACAGGAAGTCTCATGGCTGGGAACTCATAAAGTCTTAACTTGCAAAAGTAAAGGTGAGCTATGATAACGTTGCCTCATTTAAAACTGAGCGGGGAAACACTGCAAGACACACCTTGTGCTGAGAATGCTAAACACAGAGGATGTTAAAAGGAGACTATCATCATTAGGCTATTCTCTTTGAATTAACAGAAGGGCTGTGAAGGCAAAGAACACAGAGAGAAGTTTCATTTGTACCCGATTAACCTTCCCGAGCCCAGAAATCAGAGCTGTAGTTTAAAAAGGATCCCATTTATTTTAAGATGAAAAAAAAGTGTTCTAGTAATAGTTATTTTCTTTCTCTTGTTCATTTTAGTGTGTTTGAAAGAATTTGTTTCATCAAAAAAAATCCATGAAGAAAAAGCTATGGAAAGCAGCAAGAGCCTCTAAATAATAAAATGTATTTGTGATATTTTTATGCCCTCTTCAGAAGCTCAAACACTTGCCCCCAAGACAGATTATTTAACTTTAATACACACTTTGTTGTGCAGCATCAAAGGGGTATTTAAACAGAATACTGTAGTGATGAGTGTGTTAACAATTAATATGATGGCCTGATTTTGAGACGATGCTGATGGCTGTAGTGTTTAAACGGATCCCAACATACCATTTTATGATGGGGAAAGACCAGCTGTGATGCTGTAGAACGTTTGGGTAAAATCCACCTTCGCTGTTTATGCATCATTACCTTATAAAAAGCTATGATTTAGGCTTGTTAACATAGGAGCTTTTGGGGTGTGCTCATTTTAAGAATGCCTGAAGCGGCCATTCAAGGAACTGCAGATTGTTTTGTGTTCTGTGTTAGCGCCCACGTTTGCTACTTAAACTGGTCCATGCATTTATTTATTAGTAGACTGGACTACAGTAACGCTGTCCTTACAGGTCTCACTAAAAGTTCCATCGGACAGCTGCAGTTATTCCAAAATGCTGCTGCTCCAGTCCTCACTAAGACCAGGAAAGTGGATCATATAACACCAGTCCTCAAATCTTTACACTGGCTTCCTGTTTGTCAAAGAATTGACTTCAAAATCCTGCTCTTAGTTTACAAAGCTCTGAATGGTTTAAGGCCACAATTCAGGAACTTCTGGTTCGTTATGAACCAACCAGATCCCTCAGGTCATCAGGGTCAGGTCTACTTTCAGTTCCCAGAGTCAGAACTAAACACGGAGAGGAAGCGTTCAGTTTTTATGCTCCTCCTCACATGCGGAAGAAACTCCCAGAAAGCTGCAGGTCTGCTGAAATGTCAGCAGTTTAATAAAACTTTTTTAATTGCACTCTTTTATAAGTGATTTTTTCCCCAGAGGGTTTCTTTACTTCTTTTATTCTTATTTTGTGATTTTACTTTTGTATTTAATTCTTTTTAATGCTGTCTGCACCCTGCTGTAATGTTTCTGTTTATAAAGCACCTTGAATTGTCATGTACATGAAATTTGCTATACAAATAAACCTGCCTTGCCTAAAACCATTAACAAATGGCAAGAAGAAGTCTGACTTTCTACAATGGCGGTGAATTTTAAAAGGAAAGACTGAGCGATTTTTTACTTCTATCCTCTGAGGTAGAGAAGTTAAGGCTGAAATAGGATGGAGATGACGATGGATTGAGAAGATATTTCTACTCAGTTTGTCTGTCGGGAGCAATGACTTGCAAATCTGAAGTTTTCTCATTGGTAGTCACGTCAGACACCCATACATCTGGTATCAAGCACATCAAAGTTGTTTTTTCCTCACTGTAGGACCCCTCTCAGTCCCTTCTATAACCTGAGGTCAAATATCGACACTGATAACAGTCTTTTACTGTAAATGAATTCCTGTGCAAGCTCAGACCTGCTGGAGACGGTAAACTTCAGGATCAAGCAAACATATAAGCACATGCGCATGCAGACAGATGCCCTGGAAGGGGTGTCAAGGACCAACCATCCTCTTTGCAGACTTCCAGAGGCAAATGAGTCTGCGTGGATCCCACCGGTTTCCTGCCAGATAGTGAAGAGGAAGAAGCAGCTCTCCAGCCTGCAGTCATGTATCGCAGTGCAAACATACAGTGAAGCGAATGCTCAAATCAGAGGGAAGAGGATGAAAGAGGGAATTCACTGCTGGAGCTTGGGCTGGCAAGAGACTGCAAGGATTTTTTTTTTTATTGATGCCCTAGGTGACTTTTTATGCACACAAGCAATAACAGTGAGACTGAACAACAAAACCAAACTGCTGTAATGGCATCTGCATGACAAGCTGGAGAGCACCTTTATTTGTTTGTTTTTTTACAGATGGTGAGTGTCAGCTGTTGTTTTACACACTGGTGAATAAACATCATGCATCAAAAAATGATTCATCACCAGAGACCTGTATGCATGCTTAAAATGCTCCCACTTGTTCACTTGCTTACTCAGCATTTTGTTTCAAGTCTGTACGGTATATACAGCTGCTGAGCAAAACCCTCAGAGGGTAAGCGAGAAACGGGCCCGTTGTAAGAATTGGATGCGGACAAGACATCCAAGATCATCTGATAAGGTTAAATTTAAAGATTTAAGGAGGAAAAATTGATCATAAATGAGTAGAAATCTATAGAAAAAAAACTATTTAAGTAGGAATCTGTAGAAAATCCATGCAGGCAAAATTGAAAGAACAGTCATCTGCTCACAGCTCAATACACGCTTGATATTAAAGCTTATATAGATGTGAATTATTGTGGACAAGAGGATGAAAAGCTTTCATATTCCTTACTAAGGTAAAAATAAGAATCAGCTGAATGAGCCTGGAAGTGAGCTGCTCCTATGAGCTGGCATTCGGCCACTGTGAGACTTTTTCATCCAGAGATCCAAACTGCACAGCTCTCTCATCAAGTCAAGTGCATGTCGCTGCAAATACACCACAGCTTCTGGGCGGCAAACCTTTTCACACGAGTCTTGCATTTTGTGCATCGTGCAAAAATAATTGCCCCCCGTGCCAGGCAGTGTCATTGAGTGGACAAAATGAAACGTACCATCCGCTTAAAGCAGTAGGACTGGCAGGAGGGGAAAAGGCAGACTGCTCAGCCAGCAGAGACTGATGCTGAATGCCAAATATTTCAGCTGTTTACAAAGAGCAGGGATGGCTGCGAGATGCTACCCCTGTGTGTGTGTGTGTGTGTTTGGACTGGAGCTGTGAGGTGACTTGGTCAGGTTGATTATATGGAGACAGTGATGTGAAGATTTGGACTTAGTACCGAGGAGGAAAATAAACAGCATTCTGAGAGCTTGTCCTTATCTTCACATACAGCTTTATGATCAGTTTAAAGATGCTGTTAAATACATAAAGCCTCCCACTGATCAGATGATCCCTGGTTGTTTGTGTTTGTACTGCACGGGAACAGTGGACAGGTGGTTCAGGTGGTAGGGCAGGTCATTCAGAAATGTGAAGGATGATTCAAAGGGTGGTTCTTTGGATAAAAGCGTCAGCTAAATGACATTAATGTAATCATTTTTAAGCTCCTAGATACACATTTAACAGTACTGTAGCTTAACCCTTTGTCTCCTGGCTCTACAATTTGGTAGACCTCTCAGAGATTATCATGGATTTCAGTAAAGATTTGATGAAATAAACCTACCTGAACTGCCTCTGCCAAGTGGTTTGGGTGTGTAATACCAAAAGAAATTCTTTGTCATCCCATTGCAGTTTCAAATTTTGACCATTTCACTGTCATTACTTTAACTTTTATCTCAACTATTTTCTAAAAAACAAAACATGCCTTCGTATTTGTCTTGTTCAAAACAGAAAATGCAAACAAACATCTCTCTCTTGCTTTTTTAGTGTGAAAGTTCAAGGGTTAACTGTTTAAGAGTTAAACCTAAATATACTTATACTAATTGGTGAGTACTGTCAAGCATTTAAAATCAAGAGCCACATATTTTTCTTTTAAAGCTGGTAGAGGTCCACGTATGGCTAAAAGGAGTGAAAGTTGGGCTAATGTTTGTCAGGATAACCAAATTGAAACTAGTTAACACCGAGGGGCCAGAACTGTTGTTTTCTGATAACACACCCAAAAGATCTTATTTAGATATCACGAAATAGGTCAAAGGAAAAAAAATGCAGTTTATGCATTTCAGACCATGAGAGGCCACTGGGGGTCAATGTAGCGCACTGGTTCTCCAACTTTTTAAATTATTTTTCAGTCAAATACCTTCTAAAACGGGATTGTCCATTTATATTTCAGTTTAGGGGCCAAATGCACCACAATATGATCTCAAGTAGACCAGAGCAGTAAAATCACAGCAGGAAAAGCTATAGCTAATCAAAATTCATAATTATCAAGATGTTAGTACTTTGGAAAAACATTTTCTGGAGAAAATTTAATGCATGAGTATAGTAAGGAGGGACAGTCTGTTCTGTGGATTTCAGCTTGGATACATGACTCAATTTGTTGCTAATAAGAGTGTTTCATGAGAACAGGTAATTCAAACTGTGCCTTAACTAATGAAACAGTGTTTAACTGCAGCATATGATCAAATTTTCTCTGATCAGAATGAAATGAGGTTCAATTAAAATTATTCATGCTTCATGAATAATAATAGCTAAAACGTGACTAGTCTGGGAAAGTGTTTAGCCATCAAAATATCGTCTTTTTCCCACAGAAAATGTCATTAGGTGGCAAGTGACAGGAGATAGAAAAGAGACATGAAATGCAAAGGAGCATTTTTTAATATACACAACATTGTAACAGGAAGTTTGTACCCAAACCATCTGAATAACGAGGAAAATCCCATTTCTTGACTTCTGAAAACAACTCTTTGTACAAAGAAACTAACTTATTCAGCTGGGTGATTCATGATACAGTTCAACACGTTTTCAGTGCTTTCTTTAAAAATGAAAAAACAACTATTAGTGAAAAATTTTGTGAGTCGGGATGGGGCTGTTTGAGGAAAAAAAAAGAATGTAAATAAAACTGATTTTGTGGTAAAGATGGATGCACATGCCACATAGTGACAAACACTGGAAAACTGTCAGGTGTGTTTCAGTGAATACTTTTAATGACATGGGGAGATGAAAGCAGAGCGGAGGGGAAAAAAGAGGTGGGGTTGTGGATATGAGATATAAATAAGAGGCTGAATGATAAACTCAGCTGAGATGGAGCCACCAGGGAAACAGTGGATGAATGAGTGGATGGATAGATAAACAGATGGGGCAGGGTTTGGAGCTGCGGGGAAATATTTCACGCAGTCGACCGTCGACGGATGACGAACGTCCCTCTCTGCAGCTGAGCCAGGTAGATCCTCATCTTTGTACTGTCACTTGTCTTCCTCACCCAAATCTGAACATCAGACAGAAGAAAAGCTGTCATTTACAAATAATGCCATCACTATGGATGCAAATGGGTAAGCTAAGTCCATACCAGGTTTGCAAAGGGAACTGTCCTATTAATATACAACATATGATTACTTTCACACTGCATTTAAAAGGAAATTTGAACTTTTAATTTATTGATTTCTTGCATAATTTTGCATCCACACCGGATGTCACGCCATATGAAGTGTAGTCATGAAAAAGAACAAGTCACTCATTATGAGCCACACTATTTCACTGACAATGTTCAAAGAATTTCTTTTGGGTAGGTTGGGGCAATGTGATTATGACAGACAAGAATTACATATATGTGTGTGAACGTTTAATTTGCAAAATGCATTGTCATGAGAAGTGGACAACTGCACTGAAACATAATCAAGAATTAGTTGCCTCCATTCATTGATTGTTGATTTTCCAACTTTAGAGATAAAGAAAAAAAGAAAGATGAGGCTGTAGTACAAGCTAACATAACTCTACATAACAGGAACCTGTGCATAATACTGAGGAGGGACACTGGCATCTGATTCTTGAAAGCCAAAAAAAAACTTGAGACAAGCCTGGGAGTTTTTATTTTTATCTTTGAAAAAGTAGCTTAATTGCTATAAAACAATGTTAGCATGCAGAGCATTGGGATGCAAACTGAACTTTTACCAGGGAACCGCATCATTACATGATAAAATCTGAAATCAGTTTCTTTTTTAACCTCTTGAGTCCTGCCTAAATTGTGTTAATTTCCGTCTATTGACATGGCCAAGTTCTAAAATTTATAACTAAAGTTCTACAAAGTCAACATTATTCAATGGCACCTCATCTGGTAATAAGCTTTATTTTAATACAATAACCTTTATTAGTTTGTGGCTGAAATATTATCAGACCATCATCAAGTTAAATGTAGTAGTACATTTTCTTTTCCATATGGTTTTTGTACCCATTATAAAATAAATCTCACTTAAAGATGCTTTATACCTGGGAAAGACAATTTACATCTTCTACACTTTGTCAGCTACACCTGGAGGAAATTTTAGGTTTCTTGGTAAAACCTTACAGGGGACTTTTTAGACTCAAGTGACCAAACTAATCCTGTAGAAGCATTAAAGGAACTATACCTGATATTATTTTAATCTTTCTAAGAAAAATGGTTTTCTACATGGTATAGTATGTAGTAAAAGGGGTAATTTCATTACAATTAACGACTCATTGATTGCGCATATATACGAGTTCAGGGCATTTTAGTTTACAAAAGCGGCTAGTTTTTTTAGCATTGGCGTGACGCGCTCTCTCTGCCTGGTTAATTTTTGGAACGTCCAGACTCAGTAATAGCGTTCCCTTAGTGATCCGGAGTCAAATTATGAAAGTTAAACCCCTTAGCGAAGAAAAAGCGTCACACAAAAGCTAAAAAAAAAATAGCCACTATCCCTAACTAAGCTAGCCGGACGTGAAATCGGGTATAGTCCCTTTAACTGAACATAAATTAGAGTTAAAGGAGTAGTTCAGTATTTTTCAACCTGGGCCTATGTTGTAGCATGCTATACGATCATTTACTCACCCAGACAGTAGTGGTGCAACTTAAACTCCTTTGGGAGATATTTATATCCACACGCGATCAGCATAAATCCATATAATGTGAGTGATCGGGGCAAGTGCTGCTCGGCCTCTAAATAAGGCATTATCTGCCACAAAGCTCCTTCATTTTATGAGTTTGTTGTTAGGAAATGCTAGTCCAGTCCCTCTGTGACCTGGATGCAGCCAATAATGGATACTTCCATTATTGTTGTCATTACAAGGTTTTTACAAGCCTCTTGCACGTATCTGCCACGGTGATGACATCACTACCATGCGCCATGGCAAAAGGGCAAATTCACTCTGTACTGTTGGACAGTCAGCTAGATTCTATTTTTACAATTTGGAAAAACACAAACACGGACCATGATGCTATTACCTTAGCAAGTAGTGGACCGTCTTATAGGATGGGATGCAGGAGAATGTGTTGTTTGGTTATACGGGTCCTTTGCTGAAAAAAAATTATTGAAATATGTCCTCTTTTATATGCTGTACATGTGTGATATTATTCTGTGTGCCGTGTTACTTTGAGATATGCTGTAAATGGAGTTATTTTAATTCTACATGTATATTTATTCACAGCTATTCTAAGCAATCGACTTAGTCACTTTTTGTTCACAAACAAAAAAAATAGAAATATTCATGATGATCCTTTTAGCAGCAGAACAGGGGCACAATTATTGGCGGTGTCATCGTGTAAGGGCGCAAGTTGAAGTATGTTCCAATTAGTATGTCCCTGCTGTTTTCCCACACCTGTAACCTCCACACTCTAACGTTTTGATGCACTTTTACCAGCTGCCCACTTCTAGAGGACAATAGGGCGTAGTGTGCGTGCTGGTGGGACAGGGCCAATGATTCTGAGTGCAAAACATGGAACGTTGTGGCAATGAATGAAAGAACAAAACCTATCAATATCAGAATGAATGCTGCCTCCTGGTGGACAGGAGGACTAACACTGTGACGTCCTCTCTGACTTCTAGTGGTCACAACCTGCTTTTAAGACTGAAAACGGATTGTTTTCAAAAGTTGTACAAAAACGAGTGGTCGGCTCAATCCAAATATTGTTAACGATTCCACTCTACGTGTCGATATGGACTGATATTAGTGCGATAACACTGATACTTGTCTGTTTCATAAAATTGATCATTACTGTTTTTCAGTTTTTCAACTTTGCTGTTTGTGTTAATGCATTAAACCTCACCGAAGCTTGTTTTCCCATCGTTAAGCTGATGTTTAAGATCAATGGAAACCTGTCACTGAAAGCAAAGATTTACTTCAGAAACTAGCTTTGAGCCCAAAATTTGATGTTTTTTAGGCTAATGGTTTAAAAGAAGACTTCAATGGTCTCCTTGTTGGAAAACACCCTGATGGACTGAAACTGGAGTACAGACGAAAGGATACAAAGAAAGAGATTGAACCAAAATTGTAAAAGAAGATGCTTGATCTTCGATTCCCTCTAACATGCACCACATTCCCCATGGCTTTGTTTCATGGATCTCTTTAACACACAAACACTTGGCCTCTTACTTTGATCAGCGCTTGTATAATTATACTTTCTGCAGAGCAAACAAAGCTAATCATTGTTTATCCTCTCCTAGGATATGTTTATTAATAGGAAGGTAATACTAGCAGCCCGGCCTCCGCGGCCGCTCTTTTCTTCCCTGTGTTGGTATTGATATCTCATTATTCCACTCTATCAAACCGAGCAGCTGATGATAAATGAGCCCCACATGCTCGTATTACACAGTCAAAGATTTAAAGAGTTTAGCTGAAGTCCAATTATGAGTTCAGATGCGGTGTTGGGGTCGGTGCATCACACGAAGCGTGCTGGCTGATGATGATGTTTTACCTGCAGCTGTCCACGCTGGGATCAATCATTTATATCACTGTTGGATGACCTTTTCTCTTCCAGCTCATCAAACTGTGTTCGTGTGTGGCGGGACGATGCGGCCAGCGGCCTGAGGGGAGGACCGGTAGTCTGCCACGAGAATTCATCTGATAAAACGGATTTTACAGGTTCAGAGGAGGAAATAACTCCGTCTGCAGGGGGAACGAGTTGGAGGGTTTATTTTATGACGTCTTTAAAGCTGCTGTTTTTCTTTTGTGTTGTTACTGTTATATAACATTTCATGTATTTCTTATTACTGGTGCTTACATTTGAACAGAAGTTTCTTCATTTATTTTTGTTGACGGGAGCAAACTCCCCCTAACCCCGACTCCTAACCCTAACCTACTCTTCTCCACTATCCTAACTCTAAACATTCCTCCAGGTTTTCTACATGCAACAATTAGTTAAAGAGATACCGTGTTATTTCGGGCCCAAACATCAGACTTCATGGTTGCGGATCCGGCACTAATGGGATCATGTTACCTGCATCGATTTACTTTTACACGTCTTCCAGCAGCGTTTATTCAGAACAACAGCACTAACCCCCAAAACCCACTGCACACGGAAGAGGTACAGGTTTCTGAAGGTCCCAGAGGCGCCATTGCTTTCCGCTTCTCCAAAATACGGGGCTGTTCTATTTTTGCCGCTTGGATTCCTCGTCATCTAGAGCAGATGGGATCGCTCAGGCAGGAAGTCAGTCGATGAAAAACAGAGTGGATCCGGTCGATTTCAACAATAAAACATTATGTATCAACTTTTACTGTGAAACATCCAGTCCCCCGGCCCTGTTCTCCTGTAAATGCCCCATACGCTAAAGAATCATCTCTCCCCCGGTTATAACTTTCAGCCCAGGTCTCTGTAAATAATGTCTTGATAAATAATGTAATGTATGTAAATTATGTTTATAGTTAAAGTTAAGTTAAAGTCTTGACTCTGATATCTGAATGATGTCACACAGCAGCAGATTCGCCAGCAGAGTGGGATATGAAAATTTAGTGATTTAGTGATGTGATTTTATTAATAAATATAGGCAGGGGAACTCCGGGGGAAGCTGAAAACATGAGGTCCTCCGAGTGATGTTTCAGTTCTCCTGTGAAGAGTCCGATCTGCGGCAAAATCACTGCGCTGGTGGTGGGAGGTGCCAGGCGCAAAGCGCGACTGCTCCTTGGTGCTTGCTCGCCGCTGCCGCGTCGGCAAGTCCTGATGAGCTGCAGAACGTTGCACTATACATCTGTGTCTAAATGTGGCTAGTTGAAGCTAATCAGCTACAGACCAAAGCTAACGTGTTGAAGCTAACCAGCTACAGACCAAAGCTAACGTGTTGAAGCTAATCGGCTACAGATCAAAGCTAACGTGACTCTAAACCTTTCTTTCCATAGCAACCAGGACATAAATGGATCATAATGTATATAACTAGAAGCATCAGTCACATCCCTCCACTAGTAGGACCCGATCCTTCAGTGGTGGAAAATCCTTTAAAAAATTTCTGAATCCAAATGATTCCCTATCATCTGGTCAGAGTCTGCAGCAGGATTCCACAACAGGATGGAAACTGGTTTGTTTTACCACAGTACTGTGTGGCCTGTGGGAAGTTACAGGTTCAGGTCCCCCTAGTGGCCAAAAGTTATGCAGTATCCCTTTAAGCAAGAAAGAGTCCCTCGGTGCTGAAGAAGTCAACCATTGTGTCCTCCTCAGACTTGTCGGCCTCTGGTGGCCAAAAGTGTCCTTGCACAAAAACTGCTTAAAAATCATCTATTTTCTTTGATTTTTTTTTCTTTAATCGTTTAAAATGCTCCAGTCCTGCTAAAAAAATAAACGCATTAAATCATTTTCAGAATTTAACCCTTTAAATGCCAATTTGAATTTGTAATGTCTTATTTTCTATTTTTTGAAAAACCCAAAACTGAATTATTCTCAATTTTAACTATAAAAATAGATAGGTGTTTGCTGGTGATTAGACACTTGGACATGTCAAAGATTAGCAACAAAGTTTGTTTTTTATTTACAGCCATTTGTATATTTTATGTGGTATCAGATAAAAACTGGTGACCATCGTTGCTAAACTGTGACTTACAGTAAAAACCTTATTTTTTGCATCCAGATGCAGGAAATTCTGGTACGTTTGCAGATATTGTGGAGCTGTGTCTCTACCAGGGAGCACCCAGAGGGATTTATGACTCCTGTAAAATATACCAACCAAAAGAGTCCTGAGGGCGTGAAGGTGAAATAAGACTAAAACTGCTTCTGATGTTCTACTTGTCATGTAACCTGGTCATAAACCAGACGTGAGATCTGCAGCCATGAGAGGCAGATGACCCCCCACCGCAGATGGTACGGTCCAGCCCTCCAGATGAGACAATAGCTGGAGCTGAATGAAGGAGGACAGTTAAAGCAGCGGGACAATGGTTTTACTGGATTTAACCCTTTTCATGCCGCCATCATCAGAGTTTGGATTCTTCTCTTCAGCCCGAATCTTTGATGTCTTAGTTTAAAGTCAGACTTCAGCTCCAAGTTGCTGCTGATTCAATCATGGTTATTGATCCCGAGGAATGTAGCTCACACCTGAGCTGATACACCGATAAACTTTATCTTCATTAGCACCGTGTTTGATCTGGACATCATTGGCCCAAAGAGACTAAAACAACTAATAAAAACTAAAGGATGAGCCAAAGGTCACACATCGATGTGTAAATGCTCCGAGTCATGGAGAGAAAACTTTAAAATAAAATAAAAAAGCAAAGTCTGAACATAAAGTTACAGGATATTTTGTCTAAATTTTCTATTTAACATGTTCAAAGTAAAAAGTTGTTCTGACACCCCCGTCATCAGGTCAGGTGGTACGGCCCCCCGGCCCTCCACTGAGCTGAATGAATGAGAGCGAGGGGGAGGGATTCCTGAATAAACTCTGCTCTAACACATTCCTCTCAGCCACACTGATTCCACCAGTTGGTACTGGTTACTGCAGACCTGCCACAGTCCAGTCAGCCACACCAGGTAGCTGCAGACCAGTTTAACCTCAGTTAGACTCCGGCTCAGACGGCGCGTGCAGAGATGAAGCTGCTGCTGCTGCTGATGGTGATGATGATGATGATGGAGCGAGCTGCAGCTGAGCAGAGAGGTGAGACAACTCATCTGATTTTTATGATGTGAAGGATGATGATATCATTTATTTATTAGCTGTCAGTCACACGGCCACGTTCTCTGATCTCAGCCCGATCATTACGCTCAGTGATTGATCTGATGTGTCGAACATTTCCCCGCCTCAGCCTGGTGGGACGATTTAAGCTTTTCCTCCATTAGATTAGATGCAAAGCTGGAAGTTAGCAATGTGTGTGTGTGTGTTCGCATACGTGTGTGTTCATGTTTCTGCATCAAAGTGGTGATAAAGTTTGGAAAGTTTGCTGCAGAGTCAGACTTTTCCAGTTATCCCTGGATCATGGTGGAGCTGTGTGCTTCCTCCTCACCCCCCCATCCCGATGACTGCAGCCTCCCTCCCCCACAGACCCCTAAAACCTCCCCCATGTGACCACATCACCTCCCCCACAGAGCTGCGTGTGGAGGAGGGGGGGTGGAGGTAAATCACCAATATCAACAGGCTGATCAAACACATTCCAACACACAGTGATGTCATCGGGTTTCCCTCATTCTGATTGGTCCGTGTGACACGCGCTGAGCATCTGGACCGGGTTTCTGACTGGTGATGGTGGAGAGAGAACCAGACCACAGCGAGGACCAGTGTGCTCTGCAGGACACCACGGACCAGAACAACACCAAACCCCACTGTGTGTGTGTGTGTGTGTGTGTGTGTGTGTGTGTGTGTGTGTGTGTGTGTGTGTGCGTGAGGGGGCGACCACCCATGATGCTAGCACCTGCACACAGCTGATCACACACAGCTCTCATTAACATCTGTGTTGTTGCTCTGCAGAGCCTTTCATGTGTGATGTCCCAGTTAGAGTCTGACTGGTTTCACTGGTCAGGGTTTCATGGTCCTTCTCAAGGCGAAGCCAGAAGGCAGCAGACACAACAAGCCGACTTCCGCCTGTTTAAAGAACTTTCTGCTCTCTGATAAGCTCTTAATCCCTGTGCGTGACCCAGGCTCCATTTAAACAACGCTCAGACTGAGACATGCAAAAGTTTCCTTGAGTTTGGGTCTCTGGTTTCCATGGTAACGAGGGTTTGAAAGTGGGATATCTGTCACATGACACTGTTTACATCTGCAAACAGTGACGGCCGATGTTGGTCCGGAGTTACCCCGGCCACAGCAAGCCGACCGAGCTCGCTATGTTTTTTGTCCTCTGATGGTTCCCCCTGATCTTTGGATCAGCTGATAGTTCCCTATAATTTTGGGTCAGGAGATGGTTCCCTCTGACCTTTGGGCCAGGAAATGGGTCAGTCTGATAAGATTAAATAAGGAATTTTATAAGTACTTTACATAGTAATTATAAACTATGTTTTAAACATAAAAGTACATTCTTGTTAGAGGAGATCCCTCTCCATGTGTCTGTCATTTGTCTAAATATTTGTTTGGATAACTGGATTATATATCTTTTAAACATTCTGGTGTAGGAACTAAAAATGTTATTGTATAGTGTATTCTGTTTGTGGTCGGACCAAAGCACATGTAATCTGCTGTTTACAGTAAGATGTTAGACAGAAATATTCAGATTGGTGGCTACAGGTGGGAGTAGTGGAGTTTTATATAAAAAATAAAAGAATTCTTAAATCCACAATAAAGTTCTTAAGTAAAAAAAAAAGCCACTTGACCGGTTTTAACTCTTTTTCAACATCAATCAATTCAGAAGATTGGCATGGAGACAAGTAGGCAAAATGGAGTGGAGCACAGACAGTTGCTTACAACATTAATAGAAAAAGAAACAGTTGTTCACAAACTCTTTAAAATTTACATTTAAAAAAAAAGAAAAACTAATTATTAATGCATACAACATTAACACAGTCAATGCTCACACATTTAACAATCTCTATTCTTCCAAAAAGATATATATGGCTCTGATTTATCAAAGGTCTGGGTCTCTTAAAACAAGCGCAATCGTGACTTACTTTCTTTCCTTCATAGCAAATCAATTCAGCAGCTAAATCCTCATTTAAATGAGACGGTTTGTGTATGTAATCAATCTTTGTAGATTACCCACAAATCATGGAAACGCAACCGGTGCAAACTATTTGCAGGGCAAATTACTTAGTGGTCACTATTTGAAATCGTAGTAAATCGGGGCCTAAGAATCAGTTCCAGTCAGTTGCAGTCACTGCACTTAGAAAATCCTCCATGGCCCTCCACAAAATCTGGCCAATCGAATTTAGCCGACAGCCTTCTGTGGTGCTGTTGTATTATTTGTGTGATCACATGAACAAAGTCCTTGTGTATGCCTTCCTGAATGAGGGAAGAGGATGCCTCCTGAGTTGGGAAAATTAGACATTTTACCATTTAACCCAGTTAAAATTCCATAGTTCCAATATTACATCTCTTGTGGCTGTCATGACAAAATCAAATGTTTTTATTAACTTTAATTCCCTATAGCTCAGTTGTAAATCAGTTTTGAAATCTACTGTTTTAAAGGAGTGCCTTTATTCAAGGTCTTACTTCAAAAGTACCTTGAAATAGGATTAGCAGTGGGATTGTATTGTTTGAGTACAGGGGATACTTGTGTTCTTCATTTCTGTTCTGGAAGATGAACAACCAGACAGCATCGTGTGAAAGTGGATTAGGATTAATTTTCATTGAATATTTATTTTGTTGCCGTTAATTCTCCACAAAGAAATGATTTAACTTTTACAAGCAGGATGCACTGGATGCATGGGCATGTGCACAAACAAACAACAATTATATTTTAGTGCAACACAAAAATATTAAAAAAAACAGTCAAACATTAGCACAATTCAGTTTGATGATATTTTTTCTTAGTTTCAAAGCTGATTTATCTAAAGGTTTCCCATTTTACCCAGGCTCACAGTATCTATCTTATCTGACATCATCTATCAAGGGTCCAAATGCTTTTCAATCTCCTCTTACCAGTGAGTGAAATAAAGTGTAGCCTTAGCTGTGATGGAAATACAAAAGAAATTAATTAAATATGGCCTTCATGCATCTATGGCATTAGGTTTTAAAGGTATTAGCCAAATTTTTTAAATCATTCATTATAACTGATTCATGAACATTTTCTACATCTTTTTATATGATATTATTTATGAAGTAGCTCTATCCAAGTTTCTTGCATTTTAAGGTTTTAACAGCCTGTGAGTCTCTGCATCAGAGATCTCACCTCCCGCTATGCTGTTTTTTGTTTAAAGAGAACAGAGGGTGAAGAAAAGTTTTCAAAGAGTTGGTGCAGCTGTGGAAGGTTGTCATCATGCTCAGAACTGTATAACTGATTGTAATATCCTTAGAAAGTCTTTTAAATTTGATTTATGATTTATTTACTAAGGATGTGCATTCAATTAAATTGTCTTAATCAATTATCAGGAGAATAACGATTGATTATCAATTAATCATTAATATTTCTATATTAAGATTCTACATTTATAATCTATACTTAAATGAAGTAAAAGTAGAAAAAAAACCTAGTGTGTTCCCTTATTTACCTATTTAAAACAAGATGAACAACTCTTGTGGCAGTTAAATGGGATTTATTCAATGGTTTCCCTGGAAAATATGCGCTTATATACAACTTCTCCACCAGTCTAAAGGAGCCTTCGAATAATCCATTATAAGATAATTTAATCAATTAAAATCTTAAATATGGATAAATCGATTGTCGAGTAATTCTGCCCATTCCTATAACTCCCCTGTTTAGAAATCTAAAGACTAAAATGGGAACATATTATCATAAACAGTAAATTTAGCTTTCATCACTAGAATGTGGCTTGGTCTTCAGAGAGAAAATTTCAATCTGTCTGCAAAAGTAGCTGGCGGTACCTGATGAATATCTGCAGTGGATGGTTAAATATGTAATTCAGCTTGGATTCTCTTATCTCTTTTTGTACTGGAGGAATGTTCACTTATTGGCCACGGAGATAGGTCCCCAGTCAGGTGGGACATTTTGGAGAAGAAGTTGGTTTCAGGACAAAAAGCCATTTAAGACAATATATGGTCCATAGATTGATCATCAGCCAATAAAACAAGGTCAAGTCTCCAATAACGGGATGGTCCAGGACAGTTGGGTAGACCAGGGAACATGGACTGTACTTGTACAGCCTATTTCTAGTCAGCTGACCACTCAACGCTTTAACACTACATATCTCATCCACCCATTTGTTCATACAGCAATTCGTAGAATGTAAAGACACATCAGGAGGCAAGGTTGGAGATTAGTGTCTGGCACAAGGACGCATCGACATGTGGTCAATAGACGTCAGTCGCCGATAGACGGCTGCTCCCATTGGATATAATCATGGTACGAGTAGGAATTTTCTACTCCATTTTCAAAAGAAGACAACCATTTTGAGTTTGTAGTGGGAAAGAATGAGAACACTTCGAATCAAAAGCTCCAAATACCTAAAACGCCATCGTTCACAAAATGTATACCTTTCACAGATTTGGTAAGGGCTTAGCCTTTTTAAGGCTCTGTGTAAGGTGGTGTTGATGTGGGTTGAAAAGACCCCCATTATAAAACTGTAACCGTAATGGTTAGATATGGGGGCTCATGTCTTATCAAATAAATTTCAGTCCTCATACTTGGGACATTGACCTTGTGAAAAATCTGCCTGAAACAATGATACATCTCCCATTTGTATCACTAAAGCTTCAAATAAGATGTTTTCATTTTAAACTATAGCTGTCCCTCCTGCTTTACTGTTGAATCCTGAACGAAGTACCCGACCAGACGTTTCTGAGGTAAATTATGGGGTTATTCATAGGGAGAGTTTCTTGCAAGAAAGCTCTGTCTGGTATTAATTGTTGTGTTTATGAGAAGGTTTTCCCCTACAAAGTAAGAATGAAAGAAATACAAAGGAACAAAGGGAACGGTTGGGGATTGAGAAGATTCTTATAACGAAAGTCTTAAAGAACACCCAACTGTTTACTCAGATAAAAAGGTATGAATCTCAGATAATGAGTATAAACTATTTTCTCCGGTGGCCACACAGTGAGCTGAAATTAGTTACAGATACTGAAACAGTGGCATTCAGTGCAAAAGGGTAAAAGAAGGTAGTACTGATTTGTTTATGTTTATGTGTTTGTTTATTCATGAATTCATCAATTCACTGGTTTGTCCATCCTGCTGTCTGACAGGTTTGTTTCCAGCCATCTTTAATCTGGTCAGCAACGCAGAGATCCGCAGTAACGCCACCTGTGGGGACCCACAACCAGAGGTCTACTGTAAACTGGTTGAACACGTTCCAGGACGAAGGATCAAAAACCCACATTGCCCCAAGTGTGATGCCAACTCCGTCCTGGCCAAAGGTAGGAGGCCCGAAGCAGAACCAGTTAGAACTCCTGGTGACACCGGTTGAGTTTTGGTCCAGCACTGTTGGACTCCACTCCTCAGAGCCATAACGGGATCTTTTCTTTGCAGAACGTCATCCCATTACCAATGCTATTGATGGGACCAATCAGTGGTGGCAGAGTCCAAGTATAAAGAATGGGCGAAAGTTTCACTGGGTCACCATCACTCTGGATCTGAAACAGGTAACTCTTCTGTCCTGTGAACAGGAGACACTCTTGTCCTGGCCAAGGGGACCCCAAACAGCCCTCCCTATGGGCCTTTATCCTAAGTTCTATCACTAATAGGCCACTGCCAGAGGATCTCATGGTCTGATAGGGCGATCATAAAAGCAGGTTAGATAAATAAGAATGCCCACATCCTTTAAAGACATTTAAAAGATAACAAAATAACCTTAAAATTAGTCCTGAAACACGCAAAGAGCCATTGCAGTGATTTTAAAACCGGTGTAATATGCGTCCTCCTGGTCCTAGTCATCCCAATCCATATTTTCCCCGATTTTTATTTATTTATATATTCATTTATTTATTATGGGATCCACATTAGCAACCACTGTAGTGGCAGCTTATCTTCCTGGGATCCCACTTAAAATGCAAGTATTACAAAATACATATTTAAAAATAAAAGAATAAAATAAAATACATTTTGAAATGACAATTAATTATAAACATCATAAACTACACCGTTCTAAAAATAAACTCCACAGAGCAGCTCGGATTTTAGAGCTTGTTTAAACAGATGAAAGCTGGATACATTTTTTACGTCTTTGGATAAACTATTCCAAAGCTGTGATCTGAACAACACGGACCTTTGATATAAACATGTTCTAGACCGATGAATGGTTAAATCAGAATTATAGGCTGGGCGGTGTCTGATTTCCACATCTGAAATGCACTAAGTAAACTGGTAAGTACAACTTTTTTCAAAAGGTATATTGTAATTTTTTTTGTAGCATGAGCCACAACCGATTCTGATTAATTTATTTAACATTATAATAATATGGGCATTTCAGCGCAAGCAGAGCAGCCTTATTTTGTATGACCTGTAGCCTGGCTATGTCAGCTTTGTTTGCAGCTGACCATATAGTCGAGCACTAATTGAGATGGGATAAAACAAATGACTGAATCCCCTGTTTCATGATCATAGAGGTAACAAAGTATGCACACCTTCTGACTACAGCAATGGCTATACCCATCTTACTCATGATGTGATCTATACGAGAAGTCGGTTATGCACAGTGACCCCCAACAGTCTTATCTGCTGGACTTGCTCTAATATGGAGCTTCCATTTTTAAGACCAAAGATGAATTATGTGAGCGCTGACTACTTCCAATGAGCATTGACCTAGTTTCAGATCAATTTAAAATCATATTATTGTTTCTGACCCATTTCAAAACTGCAGCTAACTTGTTTCTAGTTCATTTGATATAACATTAACATTTGGATAAGTATAAAATTGCAGAATCATCAGCGTACATTACAACTGAATGCATAAGGGCAGCCATTTGCAAAGACTGAAAATAAGAGAGGGTCAGTACAATTGCCTTGAGGCATGCCACAGTGGATACCAGAACCTTTCGACAGAAATCCATTATAACAGACTTCCTGGGCGGTCATGTGTACTCCGAATGTCGGTTTGGCTGAATCAGTGAATCAGTGACTCAGTGACGGCTGACAAACATTGGTAAAGATTCACTGCTGTAGCAGACCAATGAACTCGTTAATCTGGCGTATCTCACCTGGAACAACTAATGTAAGTCAGGGGGAAGGTTAGTGGTAGAGGTGGGAAGATTGAATCGAATATCAGCATTTTTTATTTCACAATTTTAAAAAATAGATCTTTTTTTTCAAATCCAATATCAGGATTCTTTATTTCACAATTTAGAAATAGATTTCCTT